>CM067070.1:12074092-12294442 GCA_033980235.1 Diadema setosum | reverse complement strand
ATTCTCTTCTACTTTTTTTAAAAATATTTTGCACCAGGGACAAAAACAAAAACAAAACAAAAAAAAAAAAAAAAAAAAAAAAAACGTCGGCAAATACAGTTCGCACCCCTGGTTCTGGCAGCACTGATTTTATACATATCTACTGGTATTCTACAGTGTTTACTATTTATCGACCATACTGTACATCCGTACGATACGGAGCACTTATACACGTTTGCATGTACGTGTGCTACTTACAAGTCACGCCCTCATACGGCTCGTCGCGTACATCGACTACGAGTAAAAAGAGTCCAGAAGCTAGACTATTGGGGATCCCGCAGACGGTCTCAAAGATGACTATTTCATGGGCGTCACCGGGGGGGGGGGGGGGGGGTGCGTTGGGTGCGAACGCACCCCCTTCAGATCCTCAAAAAAAAAAAAAAAAAATCAGTCTGCGAGCGACCTCAACGCCGGACGCTAAATAATTATTCTTTTCTATTTTTCTATTTTATTTTGCACCAGGGAGAAAAAAAAAAAATCGTCGGCAAAAACAATTCGCACCCCTGGTTCCGGCAGCACTGATTTTCTACATATCTACTAGTATTCTACAGTGTTTACTATTTATCGACCATACTGTACATCCGTACGATACGGAGCACTTATACACGTTTGCATGTACGTGTGCTACTTACAAGTATGTAGGGTCTATGTACATTATTTCTGACCAATCCATATTGCCAGCCCAAGAGCGAGCCTTAGCCTCATTAAAAAAACAAATGAAAAAACAAATGGAGGGGCAAGCACATCATTTTGCCCACCCCCCTCCATAATTCCAGAGACGAGAAGATTTTCTTATCTTTTTTTTTGACAGAAAAACAAAAAGTTACCCGCATAAAAATATTGGAGGGGAAAGCATATCTTAATTTTGCCCCCCCCCCCCCCAATTAATAATTCCCGAAATGAGAAGACTTTCTTGCTTTTGAAAGAAAACAAAAATGTTGCCCCAATAAAAATATTGGAAAGCAAGCGCACCATTTGCCCCACCCCACATAATCATAATTCCCGCGATGAAAAGATTTTCTTGCTTTTTTGTTAGAATTCAAGAAATTTGTTCAATTATTTCTCCCTAAAGCAGTGGCGTAACTACGGAGGGGGAGGGGGGGGGGGGGGTGCGCCCCCCTCCCAATCCGCCGGTCAAAAAAAAAAAAGACTTACCGAAATAGTAATTCAAGTGTTAGTAAACTGCTTTTGAATGAAAGGGTGATCAAGAAATAAGATATTTTTCTATGATTTCTTTTAACCATAATTAGATAGGTTTATAGTGTGAAACATTGTTCAAAAAGCCCGGACCCGACAAAAGATTGTGATTCAACGTGATACCTGGTTGGCATTATGCATATAAGCAGGATGTGCGCAGTGTACTCAGTACACCCGAACGAAGAGTCGCTACAATGTTGCGCAATGTGATGTAGAATGTACACCTTTGTACCTTACGCTTCGTTATATCAAAGCTAGATCATTGATTTTGCAGTGTTGCTTTACATACTAGTCTATATAAAAATGTCTTTCATTGCCAATAAAAAGACTTGACCTGACACACACAAACACACACGCACAATCAGTTTAGGGGATGCTCTAAAGTGCAGATTTCGGACATCCTTCCCCCGCTTGGTCACTTCGACGCCACCTCGCTGGTCATACCTCCCCCAGTCATGAACATAAACCCACACCCTTGACTAGTGGCGGATCCAGGGGGAGGGGCGCACCGGGCGCCCCCCCCCCCTTTAATTTCCAAAGCGAAAAAAATAATATGGGCATAGGCAGTTATAGGCAATAATATAGGCAGTTTTTGGACAGTAAAATGTCAAAATTTTCAAGCTCGCTCGCATTTAGTCGTAATGCCATTTTCCTGAAGTTGCTGCCAGTAATTGCCGGCAGTTGCGCCTGGTGCGCCCCCCTTAATTTCCAAAGCGAGAAAATATAGCTACAAACGGCAGTTTGGGGACTGTAAAATGTCAAAATTTTCAAGCTCGCTCGCTCGTTTCGCTCGCTTTTAAATTCTCCTGATATTGCTGCCAGTAATTGCCAGCAGTTGCGCCCGGTGCGCCCCCTTAATTTCGAAAGCAAAAAGCTATAGCTTTAAATGGCAGTTTTTGGACTGTAATGTCAAAATTATCAAGCTCGCTCGCATTTAATCTTTATGCCATTCACCTGATGTTACTGCCAGTAATTGTCAGCCGTTGCGCCCGGTGCCCCCCCCCCCCTAATTTCCAAAGCGAAAAATATAGCTACAACGGCAGTTTTTTTTTTTTTTACTGTAAAATGTCAAAATTTTCAAGCTCGCTCTCTTCGCTCGCTCTTATTTAATCGTTATGCAATTCACCTGATGTTGCTGCCAGTAATTGCCTGCAGTTGCGCCCGGTGCGCCCCCTTAATTTCCAAAGCGAGAAAATATGGCTAAGGACGGCAGTTTTTGGACTGTAAAATGAAAAATTTTCAAGCTCGCTCGTTCCGATCGCTCGAATGTAATCATTATGCTTTCCTAATATTGCTGCCAGTATTTGCCAGCAGTTGCGCCCGATGCGCCCCCTTAAATTCTAAAGCGAAGAAATATAGCTAAGAACGGCAGTTTTTGGACTGTAAAATGTAAAATTTTCAAGCTCGCTCGTTCCAATCGCTCGAATGTAATCATTATGCTTTCCTAATATTGCTGCCAGTATTTGCCAGCAGTTGCGCCCGATGCGCCCCCTTAAATTCTAAAGCGAAGAAATATAGCTAAGAACGGCAGTTTTTGGACTGTAAAATGTAAAATTTTCAAGCTCGCTCGTTCCAATCGCTCGAATGTAATCATTATGCTCTCCATTGCTGCGAGTATTTGCCAGCAGTTGCGCCCCCTTATATTCTAAAGCGAAGAAATATAGCTTATTTTGTTTTTGTTTTTTTACTGTAAAATGTCAACATTTTCAAGCTCGCTCGCTCGCTCGCTCGCATTTAATTGTTATGCAATTCTCCTGATGTTGCTGCCAGCAATTGCCGGTGTCACAGGCGATCCGTTCCGGCCAGTCGATAAGTTCCGCCGGAACTTATCGGCGGACTTTGGCCAGTATATCAGATCCCCCAGATCCAATTGGCGGGATTTTTGCCTCACCGCCGATAAGATCCCCCACCGCCGATTCGATCCGGGTCTCTTCCGTATACAATGTATACAAAGTGGTAATGGGGAAACACCCACAATGTATACAAAGTGGTAATGGGGAAACACCCCTTCAGTACGATGTACTCTTCCAGTCTCCCTCTGCAGCCAATGAACTTCTTCAAATCTCTCTGACCAGCCAACCGAACAAAGTTGCCAATTTGAAACCCGGACTACAAAGCGATTCCTTTTTTTCCCCTCCCTTATCTCTTTCGTCGTCATGGTGGCCATGGTACAGTCACAGAACTCTGCTCTGTAGAGTTCTGCACGATGTGACGTTGGTCATGCCAACCTCTCTCTGATTTGAATAATTTTGAACAGAATAACCGAATGAGTTACTGTAATTGGGATGTTCGGCATGCTTCATGTTAACTACTGTAATACAAGGAGCTTCATATTAAACATACTATGAGCTCAAATAGTCCACCTTCATTTTAATGTCTATTTTCAGGGCACAGAGTCTAATCATTTTAGTGCGATGTAACGACTAATATTATCATCAACGTCATACATGCATGTTCGTTTGGTTCATTATTTTTTCAGTTGTAACAACTAAAGATGACGGGATGAATTTTGTTTTTGTGTGTTCAGTTGTCTTTATCATATCTTGTGTCCGTGTGTATGTGCATATGAATATGTGTGTGTGTGGTTTTTTTTTTTCTCTCTCTCTTTTTGGGAGGCGGTCTATCAATACACAGAGATTACTTCAAACAGGCAAGGTATTCTAAAGAGATACAGTATAGTTTTGGTTGATATGGGCGATTGAAAATTTAACGTTTTGCAAGATAATTAGAAAGCACATTTGAAATAGAGAGCATACGATTCTAAGAGAAATTGAAAGTACATTATACAAAATCGGTTTGGACTGAGAAAAAAAAAATACATGTGTAGTGGGCAGATAAGGTGGGTCCATCCTTTAATTACTAGTAGGGTCTCTTTGTTTATACAGTGCGTATAAAAAAACACGCAACAAGATTTGATTTCAAATTTGTGAAGATTGTGATAACTTAACACCAAATTGAGCAGCAACATCTTAAAACCATTTGTCTTCAAAATGATATTTATGCATACACGGTCTTGGATGGCTAAGTAATCATTCTTTTTAGACAATGGGTAAATTGGACTTGGGACCAAGTTTAGACACTGCAAGAATCAATGCACCTTATCAAAAATTAACTTATCAAATGGAATAATGAAATTAATAATCACAACTTACCACTGTTTTTTTTTCGGATATGTCTTTTTAACATTACATCCCATGCCCCTGAACACGGCCACCATTCCTTCTCACAAAGAGATTAGCTCTTTTCTACATCTCACGCACAGCTCTGCGAATCATTGTGGCTTGATGACGTAGAGCTTCAAATTCATCAGTGATTCTTTGTCTCAGAGTTGCAATGTCAGGTTGAGGGATAATGAACACTTTGCTCTTGAGATAACCCCAAAGAAAAAAAAAATCACAAGAAGTTAGATCCAGAGATTCTGGTGGCCAATCCACATCATGATACAAGGCAATCACCGATTTCCAAATACCTCAGCCAATCTGTTTCGTCTCACCTCCCTGCTGCTATTTACTATAGTCGATGGGCTGGTGCGTCATCCCAGGTCTCCCTGGTCATCCTGTGCCCACCATAGGCGTCTGAACACACCACTTTGTTGCACAGGAAAATTTTCCATTAATTCAGGAATCACATGTTCATTTAAAATTTGTAACCATCCATTTATTTAAGTTATATGTAATTTTAAATTTAGAACATGTAATGATTTACAGGTGTACATGCAAGACACATTTGGTGTTATTTTGATAAGGCGCTGCGATGGTTATCATTATCATTATCATTATTACTATTATTATATATATATGTATATATATATATATGTATATATATATATATTGGAATTTTTTGGAGTGAATTATACAAATATATTGGGATATGTAGGTGATATAATTGTTTGGTGAATAATGATGATGTATGAAAGGATATTATCAAAAATATTTATGAGTGGAATATGAAAGTGATATACAGCTGTATATTAATAGTTTTTGTATACATGTAGTTGTAAATGTCGGGTTAATGTATTATGTTATTATGGTGCATACGTTACTGTATGTTAATGTGAGTGAGTTTCATTTTGTACTCTATGACATGTCTGATTGTGGTGTACCTGTAATGTATTGAATGTTGATTTTGTTGCGATATCCAAAGTATAAAGAATTTCCAGAGTGGACAATTTGAGTAATCAATCAATAAATCTCCTCTTCCGTTTATCCTGTTCAGCGTGTAGGCATTCTCTCTCTCTCTCTTTCTCTCCTTCTTCCTTTAATTGTGTTTTTGCTCGAATCCTTTCATTCGTATATTCCCCTCAGTTTAGTCATGTCACGTTGTTGTGTCTCTGTTGTTTGTTTCATTTTGTCTTATATTTTTTGCATTATGCATAATTACGTACTTGTAATTATAATAAGTATTTTTGAAGATATTTTAGAGTGGTCTGAAATCTACAAGCAATGCTCCTGGTCAGAGAAGAGAAGAAGAAGAGACGGCAAGTGTACATGCAGGGTAGTTCTCATTTTTACCCTGCAAACATAACTTTGTAATTCCAGTATGTGTGCATATCTTTGTTTGTTAATTACCATTGAATGTCATACTTTGTAATGTATGTTTGCTTATGATTGCATTTTTGATTTACTTTGTGCTATGTTTTGTTGAAAGAAAAATGAGAATAAAATAAATAAATAAATGAAATCCACATGCATAGCTCCATTTTAGTCCCCTGCATACACATTAACAATTTGTTTGCAGACTATTAGACCAACATTCTTTTTTGTTTTGAAGTACAGCTGAACAATAATTTTCTTATGAGAACAAAGCTCACAGAGAAAAAACAACAACAACAAAACATGTTTATCCTTGCTGTACCCTACCAGCAAAAACTTCCTCTCTCCTCCTTCCACTTCAAGCAGTCTCTTATAAATTATGTATGACCTATAACTATAGCATTATCATGCTCTTTCGTTGAACTGTTCTTTGAAGTTTTGTCTATAAATAAAGGCTAATCGCACACTGTCTGTGCAACGGCTCCAGATGATCGACTCGTACGTATTTGTGCATGCTATTTAGCCAATACATTGTAAGCCCTACAGTGATTCACTTCTTCGCGCCACTTGTACGAGGCTATAATATGATTCATTTAAAGGGAAATTATCAAAACGTAAAAACAGGTTTGTCCTTGATATCATTTTAAAAATGAAGAAATAGCTTTCTTAGATTTTTGGCTTTGGTATAGGCATCCACAATAAACAGATATTATTTTGTTTTTAATGAGGCCTACTCGCACAACCCGGATAGGATCGGCGGTTGCGGAACGTTTCTGCGTACTGCCTATTGTGCGGTATATTCGTTCCGCGGAACTAATCGACTGGATTCAGCCAGTATATCGGTTCCCCCGGAACCCGGAACGGATCGACTGTGACACCGGCAGTTGCGCCCGGTGCGCCCCCCCCCCTCCCCTCCTTTATTTCCAAAGCGAAAAAATATGGTTCCAAATGGCAGTTTTTCGACTGTAAATAATGTCAAAATTTTCAAGCTCGCTCTCTTCGCTCGCTCGCGTTTAATTGCTATGCCATTCACCTGATTTTGCTGCCAGTAATTGCCAGCAGTTGCGCCCGGTGCGCCCCCCCCCTTAATTTCCAAAGCAAAAAAAAATATGGCTACAAACGGCAGTTTTTGGACTGCAAAATGTCAAAATTTCCAAGCTCGCTCGCTCGCTCGCTCGCTCGCTCGCATTTAATTGTTATGCAATTCTCCTGATGTTGCTGCCAGTAATTACCGGCAGTTGCGCCCGTTGCGCCCCCCCCCCCCCTCCTTTATTTCCAAAGCGAAAAAATATGGCTCCAAATGGCAGTTTTTGGACTGTAAAATGTCAAAATTTCCAGGCTCGCTCTCTTCGCTAGCTCGCATTTAATTATTTTGCCATTCACCTAATGTTGCTGCCAGTAATTGCCAGCAGTTACGCCCGGTGCGCCCCCCTTAATTTAGAAAGCAAAAAATATGGCTACAAACGGCAGTTTTGGGACTGTAAAATGTCAAAATTTTCAAGCTCGCTCGCTCCGCTCGCTCGCATGTAGTCGTTAAGCCATTCTCCTGATATCGCTGCCAGTAATTTGTCGTTTTACACTGTCATTCCATAATCCATTTATAGGGGGTACAACCCCCTCCTTCACACCCTCCCCCCACCCTTGCTCGCTCCCTCGCATACCAACCCCCCCCCCCCCCCACCCCCAAGATGAAATCCTAGCTACGCCGGTGCCCTTTCCCCGGTTGGTTTCCCTAAAAAAACAGTAAAAGTCTAGGGATTGAGAGCTTCCTATATTCCAAATGTCTGTCCAAAAAATCTCGGAAACATTTAGTGTCAAAACGCACCCCCCTTGAAAAAAAGCTGGTGACGCCCCTGACTTTACAGTCCAAAAACTGCCATTTGGAGCCATATTTTTTCTCCTTGGAAATAAAGGAGGGGTGGGGGGTGCAACGGGCGCAACTGCTGGCAATTACTGGAAGCAACATCAGGAGAATTGCATAACAATTAAATGCGAGCGAGCGGGCGAGCGAGCTTGAAAATTTTGACATTTTACAGTCCCCAAACTGCCGTTTGTAGCCATATTTTTCGCTTTGAAATTAAGGGGGGGGGGGGGGCGCACCGGGCGCAACTGCTGGCAATTACTGTCAGCAACATCAGGTGAATGGCATAATAATTAAAGGACAAGTTCACCTTCATAAACATAAGGATTGAGAGAATGTAGCAATATTAGTAGGACACATCATTGAAAGTTTGAGGAAAATCGGACAATCCGTTCAAAAGTTATGAATTTTTGAAGTTTTTGTGCAGTAATCGCTGGATGAGAAGACTACTGCAGTGTGTGAATAACTTAGATGTCACATGCGTACAACAATATAAAGAAAATATAAAGAGAATTTCACAAAATTCCATCTTTTGAAAAAAGTACGCATTCCCCGGACTCGTTACCGACAGATGTTATGGGTAATATTATTCTCCCTGCCTTTAGAAAGAGGCAAGTCAAGTGCTCTTTTATTATGCGAAAAAAATGACAATATGTTGAATTTTCTTTACATTTTCTTTATACTGTTGTACGCATATGACTCACAAGCTGTAGTAGTCTCCTCATCCAGCGGTTCCAACAATTTTTTTTTTAATTCATAACTTTTGCATCGATTGTCCAATTTTCCTCAAACTTTCACTGATGTGTTCTACTAATATTGTTGCATTATCTCAATCCTTATGTTTATGAAGGTGAACTTGTCCTTTAAATGCGAGCGAGCTTGAAAATTTTGACATTTTACAGTCCAAAAACTGCCATGTGGAGCCATATTTTTTCGCTTTGGAAATAAAGGGGGGGGGGGCACACCGGGCGCAACTGCCGGCAATTACTGGCATGCAGCAACATCAGGAGAATTGCATAACAATTACATTCGAGCGAGCGAGGGAGCGAGCTTGAAAATTTTGACATTTTACAGTAAAAAAACAAATTGCCGTTTGTAGCTATATTTCTTCGCTTTAGAATTTAAGGGGGCGCATCGGGCGCAACTGCTGGCAAATACTGGCAGCTCAGGAGAGCATATTAATGATTACATTCGAGCGAGCGGAACGAGCGAGCTTGAAAATTTTACATTTTACCGTCCAAAAACTGCCGTTCTTAGACATATTTTTTCGCTTTGGAAATTTAGGGGGGGGGGCGCACCGGGCGCAACTACAGGCAATTACTGGCAGCAACATCAGGTGAATTGCATATATAACAATTAAATGCGAGCGAGCGAAGAGAGCGAGCTTGAAAAATTTAACATTTGACAGTTAAACAAAACTACCGTTTGTAGCTATACTTTTTCGCTTTGGAAATTAAGGGGGGCGGGGTGGCGCACCGAGCGCACATACTGCTGACAATTACTGGCAGTAACATCAGAAGAATGGCATAAAGATTAAATGCGAGCGAGCTTGAAAATTTTGACATTTTACAGTCCAAGAACTGCCATTTGAAGCTATAGCTTTTTTGCTTTCGAAATTAAGGGGCGCACCGTGCGCAACTGCTGGCAATTATACTGGCAGCAATATCAGGAGAATTTAAATGTGAGCGAACGGAGCGAGCGAGCTTGAAAATTTTGACATTTTACAGTCCCCAAACACCGTTTGCAGCTATATTTTTTTGCTTTGGAAATTAATGGGGGGGGGGGGGGGCGCACCAGGCGCAACTACCGGCAATTACACTGGCAGCAACTTCAGGAAAATGGCTTTACAACTAAATGCGAGCGAGCGGACCGAGCGAGCTTAAAAATTTTGACATTTTACCGTCCAAAAACTGCCGTTTACAGCTATGATATTATTTTTTTCGCTTTGGAAATTAAAGGGGGGGGGGGGGGACGCCCGGTGCGCCCCTCCCCCTGGATCCGCCACTGGTATTCAAGGGTGTGGGTTTATGTTCATGACTGGGGGAGGTATGACCAGCGAGGTGGCGTCGAAGTGACCAAGCGGGGGGAGGATGTCAAAAATCTGCACTTTAAAGGGACTGTACAGTACTGGTTGAGGTAGGGATTCATGTTTTGAACATTCCTAAGTGAGATAATGAAAAACCTCTTATGAAATATGAAAGAGCATGTAATCTTAAGAAGGATTCAACGTTTATTTGATGAAAATTGGTTTTCATATGGCTGAGATATCCAAAAAAGTGCTAATAATAAAAGGCGACATGCCCCAACTTTATTGGTATCTCTTTGTTTCACCTTGTTTTTGGATATCTCAACCATTTCAAAACCGATTTTCATCGAATAAACGTTTGATACCCCTTAGAACTGCATGCTCTTTGACATCTCATAGAGTGGTTTCTGAATATCTCACAAAACGTTAAAAGCTAAATCTTCACCTCGACCAGAACTGTACACACCCTTTAAAGCACCCCCTAAACTAATTGTGCGTGTTTGTTTGTGTGTGTGTGTATTATACACATGGAAAAGTTAGGAATTAGCCCAGGTCAAGTCTTTTTATTGGCAATGCAAGACATTTTTATATAGACTAGTATGTAAAGCAACACTGCAAAATCATTGATCTAGCTTTGATATAACGAAGCGTAATGTACAAAGGTGTACATTCTACATCACATTGCGCAACACTGTAGCGATTCTTCGTTCGGATGTACTGAGTACACTGCGCACATCCTGCTTATATGCAGAATGCCAACTAGGAATCACGCTGAATCACAATCTTTTGTCGGGTCCGGGTTTTTTGAACGATGTTTCACACTATATAGCTACTTAATTATGGTTAAAAGAAATCATAGAAAAAATATCTTATTTCTTGATCACCCTTTCATTCAAAAGCAGTTTACTAACACTTGAATGACTATTTCGCTAAGTCTTTTTTTTTTAACCAGCGGATTGGGAGGGGCGCACCCCCCCCCCCCCCCCATCCGTAGTAACGCCACTGCTTTTGGGTGAAATAATTGGACAGATTTCTTGAATTCTAACAAAAAAGGAAGAAAATCTTTTCATCGCGGGAATTATTATTTGGGGTGGGGCAAATGGTGCGCTTGCCTTCCAATATTTTTATGGGGGCAACATTTTTGTTTTCTTTCAAAAGCAAGAAAATCTTCTCATTTCGGGAATCATTAATTATGGGGGGGGGGGGGAGGGCAAAATTAAAATATGCTTGCCCCTCCGATATTTTTATTGGGGTAACTTTTTGTTTTTCTGTCAAAAAAAAAAATAAGAAAATCTTCTCGTCTCTGGAATTATGGAGGGGGGTTGGCAAAATGATATGCTTGCCCTTCATTTTTTTTTTTTAAATGAGGCTAAGGCTCGCTCATAGGCTGGCAATATGGATTGGTTAGAAGTAACGTACATGGACCCTACATACTTGTATAAGTAGCACACGTACATGCAAACGTGTATAAGTGCTCCGTATCGTACGGATGTACAGTACGGTCGATAAATAGTAAACACTGTAGAATACTAGTAGATATGTAGAAAATCAGTGCTGCCGGAACCAGGGGTGCGAATTGTTTTTGCCGACGATTTTTTTTTTCTCCCTGGTGCAAAATAAAATAGAAAAATAGAAAAGAATAATTATTTAGCGTCCGGCGTTGAGGTCGCTCGCAGACTGATTTTTTTTTTTTTTTGGAGGATCTGAAGGGGGTGCGTTCGCACCCAACGCACCCCCCCCCCCCCCCCCCCGGTGACGCCCATGAAATAGTCATCTTTGAGACCGTCTGCGGGATCCCCAATAGTCTAGCTTCTGGACTCTTTTTACTCGTAGTCGATGTACGCGACGAGCCGTATGAGGGCGTGACACCCGAGGATTGCGATACGCCGAGAACTGCGATACCCGAGAAAAAAGAGCTTCTGGACTCTTTTTACTCGTAGTCGATGTACGCGACGAGCCGTATGAGGGCGTGACACCCGAGGATTGCGATACGCCGAGAACTGCGATACCCGAGAAAAAAGAGTCTAGTAAAAATAATACTTTCGCCGGATCGAGCAGGGTCAAGAGTTCACGCTAGAGTGGTCATGAATATTCATGACTCGCAGTCAATCAGACAGTTTTACTAGTTAATGCGAATACCAGCTGATCGCACTCCCGCTGGTAGTGTGTGGTAGTGCTGTCCACCTCCACTACACTACAGCATTGTCCACCAAAATAGGGGGGTTTGTTCTGAAGTTGAGCCCACTAACTTGTACTTCGACCGCCAGCTCATCATACTGCAGTAATGTAGGCCTACGTGCTTTCTTTATGCATGATGAGAGACAAGCGGCCCATTCCATGATTTCATGAAGTCATCATATAAAAGTCTTTACATAAAATCAAGGAAATTCCAAAGATTCTCATAATTATGTAGCTATATTATGTATACACGAGTAGTACAAGTATACATATATGTATACAAGTAAAGTCTGTGTGTCTTATGAGAGAGAAGTCTTTTCATGAAACGTAGCCTCCATCCAAATAGGGGAGCTGTATACCACGATTTTATAGTACGATGAAAAATGTTTCATTGGACATTATAGGCTTATTGCAGATTACAGACTTTATTTTAGATTGATTCCTCCGAGAATAACAGAATGACATCCTTAAAATGGTCAATCCCACTATATCCGCTAAAATATGTGATCTTCATATACATGACTTTTGATCAATATTCCAATAGATTTAAGGGATCCCGTGTCACAGAAGTCATATTTTTGGAAAAGCAACTCTAGCAAAGATATTAAAAACCAGACCCCCCCCCAAAAAAAAAAATATAATAATACTATTATATATCATTACAAAATATCGACTGTAGGAACCAGATTCAAATAGTCGATCGTGCCAAAATAGATTTCTGTCTTTGAAAGCCTGATTGTAGATAGGAATAAAAAAATTGTCATGGTCAACAAAGGCAAGTGAAATTCATTGGATTGCGCCTGCGGGTAGGATAACGAAGAGGTTCGTGTTTTTGTTATTGTTTTTTTTTATATAGATCGAGTCAAAGACAGACGGATTTCACTGACGAATTCCATAAGGTATTTTAAGATTCAACAAAACATACGTGATACCCTGCTATGAGATTTCTCCTCAAGGATTATGACAGCCTTATATAGCTCAACTGCAAGGAACTACTCCCATATCTCACTATAGAACACATTAAAGTAACTTTATCATCTCATTTCCATGGAAAAGCGCAGGTGGGAAACGTATACGTTACGAAAACTCACTCCCTGGCCAACAAAACTCGCATGATTCATCCAATAATAAACTTATACAAACGCTCTGAGGGAATTTATTCATAGTAACAACTTTCTTAGTCAAACTACTTCATCTTAACGTAAAAGCAACATTATTCCTTGCGTCCTTTTTCCAAAACACTTGTGGCTTGCCTTTAAAACAGATTATGCTGATAGTGCTATATTCGTGAGGAATATGGTGCTGGTTCAAAGCTATGTCTGTTATTCCGAAGGTTCGTTTATTCGAAAATGAACTATTGCTCACTATTTTTTTTTCTAATAATGAAATAATGTTCATTAGCCGAAACTTAAAAGAAGGGTTTGTAGTTTGTACTTGTAAATAGCACACTTAACCATCACAACAATACCCGCTGTTATGTTCACACGGCATGTGCTGATACGTGGCGATAACAATATGTCAATTCTTTTAATTTTATTAACTGAATGGATTTTGAAGTAACAGGAGGGTTACACATATCTATTTTCCCTGAAAAGGTGTTAGTGCTAACCTATAGCAGTAAAGCAAAACAAAGCAAAAGGAAACAAACTTGTAATGGTATACATTAAGCCGTGTTGATCGAAGGATGATAATACAACATGACATTGTAATGATGAGAAGGAGAATGCTTCACAGACGCAGGTACACAGTGACTCAAATTGTCTTATGACTTTGAAAGCGAACACTTCTTTTTAATGGGTGCTCACCAATGTGAATGCAGGACGGAATACTGGGGGGTGTTTCATCAACGTTTGTCGGCGCCGACAACTTGAATCACCATAGTAACAGTCAGTGACCAGAGCATCTCAGCCAATCAAAACCAAGGATTTTGCTGAAATTGGTCAGCGCCGACAGTTGTCGGCGCTGACAAGCGTTGATGAAACACTCCCCAGGTCATTCTCATTGATACACACACACACACACACACACACACACACACAAAAGGGGGGGGGGCAAAATTGAATAAGATACGACTAGCAAAATTAATTACCTCCCGCAAAACCATACTGTTGAAAAGACATGCATTTTACTTCTCTTTTTTTAATGGGAGTGGACTTTCTCTTGTCTGTATGGTTAAAGATCACCTATTGGAAAGCAATGCCCGGAAGTAAATAGTTTACCAAATATTTACACATCACAGATGATATAACTTTCGAACCCAGCTATTAGTAAAATTGCATTTTATGCATTGAACATCTGTATAAAAATTGACGATGCGCAGTGTGGGGCACGACATATTGCAATTTGTCTTAACGGTAACGTACTATTATGTTTCATTGGAAATACCAGATATTTCTCCTTTAATCATGCTTTAAATGAACATCTTTAATTATCGTCCAACAATGAAGGATTAAAAATCTAGGGCAGCTAGATAAACTTTATAGGAGTCCATACCATGTTGTTATCATGTAATATGTATTGTACTGAGGAGTGAACCCCGGAGACTGTGGTATAAAGTTTAAATGAATAATTAATGAATTTATTTTGCACTACGATATATTCATAAGCAAGTGTCTGATTTATATGCCCTTCAGCATGGTGTTGTGGAGTTTTCCTGTTATATCAAGGAGGCTCTCTCGCCTTCTTGATGATTATAGTTTACCTCCTGATTGTTACATGGCATCATCATAATGCAAGGTGAATATCAGAATTGTATGATATCCGCTGCCCTCTGGGATTGGTAAATGCTGAATAATTCTGGAGTCAGAAATTTCTTATTTCTGGTTACAGTTTGTTTTTCTGAAGGTTCATTTTCAGGGTTTATTATTACGATGGTTCGGTAATCCAAAACGAAATAAGGTTCGTTTAAAATACTAAAGGATTGGTCTTCCGAATGCTCGTTTGTATAGCCCCTAAAAGAAAAATAAAGAAAAAAAAAGTTTGCAATACCGAAGGTTCGTTAATTTAAAACGATATTGGTTAGTAATTCCGAATGTTTGTTAAAAGTATGCAATTTTTCCATTTTGTGGATTTACGAACCTTGTTTCATTTGCAGGGGCGGATCCAGGGAGGACAACAAAAGGCGCACGCCCCCCCCCTTTATTTTTTGTTGAAACAAAAGAAATAAAAAGAAAAAATGGGGGGGGGGGGAGGGGTGCGTGCGCCCCCCCCCCCCCCCTTTATTTTTGTAAACACGCCCTCTCTTTACGAAATTCCTGGATCCGCCTCTGATTTGTTTGTTTGTTTGTTTGTTTTGTTTTGTTTGGTTTTTTTTGGGGGGGTTGGGGTAGCTATCAAACCTTCAAAATAATAAAGTTTCTCTTATTTTCAGATTAACGAACCTTCGGGAAACTACAATGCCTATTCAATTTTTGGATACATAGCGTGTATAAGGTTTGCCACGTAAATTCTCCATCAAACATGTGATATCTTTATCTTCCTTTGGTAAATTAGGTCTGAAGAAAATACCAGCTTATTTTTTTTAAATCAAAACTGATAAAATGCTATTCCTTGTGAAGCTCAACGCGGTAAACCTTTGTATGCTCGCGTAATCAAAGCGTGTTTTTGTATTCTAACCTGTTATATTTCATAACACATAAAGCTTTGATGGCTATTCATCGATGAAATCACTTATTACTAGTAATTTCATCGTCAGAGCCACACTCAGAAAGATTTGTGGATGTTTTTATTTGAAATTGCGTGGTATTTAGGCCCTATGCTGATAGTATTGTGGTTGTGTTGTGAATTATTGTTCTCCAGACATAAAAATAGAAATCCAATTGTAAACCTACTTTACGTTTATACTTGGCTAAAAAAAAAGGGATTCCAGAAGTTCAAGGCTTCATCTTATAGGATTGGCCCACAAGTACAACATACAGTCGACTGCAGTCGTAGTATACCCAGTCAATTTGCATGTAATATCAATTTGATATTTAGAATCAGTGCCTCGATTTTCAAAGTGTTTATGGATTCACTCGGACACAGTGCAGCCGACTGAAATACCTCTCTCTTACAAAATCCTGTTGCACAAACAAGATCGCAAAATCAAGAACATTTCTAATTATGATACGAGCAGTCATGGCTACTGTTGGGCCCTATTTTTTGTACAAAGTTGAAAAAAAAAAAAGCATTAGAGAGAAAACCCTAGAGATAAACGATCGTAGATCGCCATTCGTTTTTAGCTCCATGGCCAAACTAAACACTTATACTGGGTAAGGTACATAATTATGCAATGCATGCATGCAGTACTCCATCCGCCCATGTTGAGACCAGGGACAGATCTGCAGGGTGTTGGGAGAAAGGTACTGAACTGTGTAATACCTAGAACAGTCGATGACTAGTCTAATCCAATTTCAGCAGTAAATTCAGCATTATGTGTTCGTATTAGGCCTACTATGAAGAAAAAGGTACTGCATCTTTTCTTCAGAAGAATTGAAAACTCTGAAACTAATTTGTGACCTATATGGATCTACATGTCATTAATATAGATCACATACGAAATCAGATAGATGCGAATTCCATTTACTGAGACTGGCTAAACAGACTACTTCCATACTCGGTGGGCGGGACCTGTCAGAGCGAATGATTTATCGCGTTCGGTCAAAATCCGATCGGAACTGAAACTTTCTTCCCGGACCCTTTTTCGCTGGGCGCGCAGTCTCTCGATTATCGCAATCAGAAAATTTGCGCCCTCTCTTGGTTTATCGCACCAAGGAAAAGGGGACGGAGCCCAGACTAGATCCCCAATCGAGATACTGTCCGTTCACCATTTTCAACGTGCCACGTAAATAAACAGATCTGCGCATGCGCAAATGAATATTCATATTTTACGTCATCTGTCATATATGTACAATATTGCTCGTATTTGGTTCTCGGTCTGATAAAGTACACCTGTTCCTACCAATACCATAGCTATCATGGAGTTCAAAGATGCTCCGAGGGAAGTAGAGGAGGAGGCAAGAAGAATTAAGTTCAAAGTGGAGCAAATAGAAATTATTGAGAACGTAGTGAGACAGAATGACACCTTGATAATGTTGCCAACTGGGTTTGGCAAGAGTGCTTGCTTTGGTTTTCATCACCAAATCTTGGATAAAACAGGGCTGCACACTTACCCACACTAACCCTCGACACTAATATCACCCACCCCCCCCCCAAAAAAAAGTACAATTTACAAATAAATATTTTGTAAACTCAAGTGCCTTGTTTATGGATCATTCCATTGAGAAGGAACAAAAAGGAATCATTTGTGAATTGATTTGTTGATACGAAAAGGAAGAAGAAAAAAAAAAAGAAGGGACTGGAATGCGGTTTTTAACTTTCCTCCGAAAATTTCTTCCCGTATGCGTAAGTATGCGTTCTTAAAAGTACACTGCAGGGTCGAATTTGTGATGCTTTGTACTCCTATCTCTTCTTCGTGTATAGAACAATCTATTTTAAAAGAACTGAATTTTTGTGAATTAAAGTGTTAAATGATTATGAACAAAATCAGATTGTATCAAATGCGTTTGTGACTTTTTGTAAACATCGGCGCACGTAGAGTAACACGCGTTACTTAAGTTGCTGCGCTTTTCACACTTTTGGTGCTCAGCTGGATTGTGATGATTATATGAATTATTTTAGCTGTATAGTATTTTCTGATGCACGTGCCAGAAGGTGTTTTTTTTTTTTTTTTACTTTTCTCTCGATAATCTTTTCGCATTTATGCATGCGCTCTTGAAAGGTATATACGGCAGCATACGACAGGGTCGAACACACGATCCTTTTTGCGCTTATTTCTACCTCAAATATCAGCGGGATTGTGACGATTTAATGAACTTTACTTCGGACGTAATCTTTTGTGATGAACACATCAGAATGGTTGAAAATGCGCCCTTTATTTTTCTCCCGAAAATCTTTTCGCATTTCGTAAATGCGTCCTCTCGGACTAGAAGAAATGATACGGCCGAATTCATGATTCTTTCTGCACCTCTTGTTTCCTCAAACTTCAACGGGATTGTGATGATTTCATGAATCATTTCGGCTGTAATCGTTTATGACGCACGCGCCAAAAGGGGTTTAAAATGTGTCTTCTTTTTCTCCCGAATATCTATTGTGCTTGCGGTATGCGTTTTTGAAAGATACACAGCATGCAGGGCCGAATTCACGATCCTTTTTGCGCCTATTGTTTCCTCAAATTTCAATGGGATTGCGATGATTTCATGGATTATTATTCGGCTATAATCTGATGATGCACGTGCCCAGAGGGGCTGAAAATGTGTTCTATATTTTTCCCCGATAAAATCTTCGAACTTCGTGAATGCGTTCTTAAAAGATCATAATACGGCCGATTTCATGATCCTTTTTGCGCCTATTTTTAACTCAATTTAATATCAGCGGGATTGTGACGATTTCATGAATTTCTTACGACTGTAATCTCTTACGATGCACACACACCAAAAGGGGTTGAAAATGTGTCCTTTTATACTTTTTCCCGATAATCTCTTCGCATTTCGTAAATGCGCGTCCTCTCGGAGTAGAAGATATTCACGGCCAAATTCATGATTCTTTTTGCGCCTATATTGTCTCCTCAAACTTTAAAGGGGAAGGCTAGTAACTGATCAGTGGGAATCAGTGGAAATGCTGGGAGATGATTGTTCCAATCCTTATGGGATTCATTCAAGAGTTCATTGTATATCTATTGTTGTGTGAAAATGATTTGCTTCAGAACGGTCTCATATTCAAGTAATGTGCAGATTAATGCTCCGTCACTGACCAGGGACGCTTACCTGGAAGCATTAAACTGCACATTACTTGAATATAAGACCATTCTGAAGCAAATCATTTTCACACAACAATAGATATACAATGAACTCTTGAATGAATCCCATAAGGATTGGAACAATCATCTTCCAGCATTTCCACTGATTCCCACTGATCAGTTACTAGCCCTCCCCTTTAACGGCATCTCGGTGATGTTATAAATCATTTCGGCTCTAATCTTTTGTGATGCACGCACCAGAAGGGTTGAAAATACGTTCCTTATTTTTCTCCCGAAAATCTCTTCGGAATTATTTATGCGTTTTTTGAAATATACACAGCATTCAGGTCCGAATTCGAGATCCAATTCTTGCGCCTATCATTTCCTCAAAGTTCAACGGGATTGCGAAGATTTGATATTCGGCTGTAATCTCTATGATGCACGCACCAGAAGGGGTTGAAAATGTGTCCTTTATTTTCCCCCCAATAATCTCTTCGCACTCTTCGAATATCAAGATCTTTTTTGCGCCTATTTCTATAACTCAAATATCAGCAGGATTGCGATGATTTCGTGATTTCTTTCGGCTGTAATCTGATGTGATGCACGCACAAGAAGGATTGAAAGTATTTTTTTTCCTTCCCGATAATCTCTTCTCATTTGTGCATGCGTTTTTGATAACCAACACGGCATGCAGGACCGAATTCAAGATCCTCTTTGCGCCTTTTGTTTCCTCAAATTTCAACGAGACTGCGATGATTTTCTGAATTATTTCTTTTTCTCCTCACATTTTGTGCATGCGTTCTTGAAAGGTACACAACAGGACCGATTTCGTTATCCTTTTTGTGCCTATCTTCATTATGAGATCATTCTGAAGGAATGAAATGAAAATAAACGCAATCAGATCTTTACTGCTGTATATTTTTTAATTTTTCTAAAAATCTGCACGAATAAACTACGCTGTAGTTCTAACATGTCATCTGCCACGCTGCTACATGAAAGCCGGGATTGGATCATGGGTTAACTCTTTATGTGCCATGGTGGAAACCCCCTGTGTGCCACGTTATTCTGAGACAGGAAGGTAGTCATGCTCTGAGAAAAAATTATGTTTTTCCAATTTGTATAACTCCTACACATTTCTGTTAAGACGGGCATACTAGTAGGCAAAGTTATAGAGGAATACCAAGCTTTGTTTCGATAAAAATTGTATGACGAATCTATTTTCAATTTTTCTTTTGAATGACCAGTTGCTACATTACTGTAAAGGCATGACTTTTGCTCGTAAAACGTGACAAAAACTTAGAATGTACGAGCAAATCTAGTTGGGAACGCCGCTTGATAGTCAATCACCGCATAGAATGCAAGCCGTATATGAGAGGAACAAAAGCATGAGAGACGCTTTCATTTTCCCGCGGGATTAGCGGTAATTAGTGATTTATCGATCGGCTTTGGCGGCTTGTATGTTGAGCAGAATATGCGAAGTTGGCACGCCGTCGACTGAGTCGGACGTGCGAACGTGGCACATAAAGAGTTAAAAAAAAAAGGCATGAGTGAAAATGACCACAGAAATGCGTGCGCCTCTATTCATACCATACTATAACATTATCCCCTCGATATACCTGCCACTTTACAAGTGTGTTATAGACCAACCTTAGACCAAAGTTGTATCAACCGCCCCACAATGACGTTATCTCAATGTTAGACCAACGTTGTACCAACCACTTTTCCACAGTGTTCTGACATTATCTCAACGTTAAAGCAATATTGTACCAACCACTTTTCTACCATGCTATAACCTAGCCCAACGTTATACCTACCACTTTTTAAAAGTGTTTTGATGTTATCCCACCGATAGACCAACCTTATACCAACCATTTTTCACCATATAATAACGTAATCTCAACTTCCAACCAACGTCATAAAAATTCCCCTCCGACATTATTATGACGTTGTCCCAACGCTGGACCAACAGTTTATAATTCACTTTTCACCGTTGTGCCAACGATATACCAACGTTGGTTCAACGTCATCCTTTTACTGTTGAGCCAACGTTGGTGCGATGACCAATAAAGTTTTTTAGGCCAATGTTAGTAGAGCTTATAAAACGAAAAATTGTGCAAAATTTGACTAAAGCATGAAACTGTCACCAGTGCTAGTACATGTTATATGATTCATTCTAAGATCGGGAGGTAAGTCTGAATTGACCTCTGATGACCTTCAAAGGTCATTGACGTAAAAACTTCAGAAAATTAATATTTTTGCGTCATTGATTCATGTTAAACATGGTAATGATGTACTAAAAACTCATTTTTGTTACAGTGGAATTGTCTTCATGTTCCGCAGAGCCCTGACAGGTTTCTGCCTTTGACCTCTGATGACTTCCAGAGGTCAATGACCTCAAAATATCAGAATATTAATATTTGGTGCAATTGGTTGATGATAAACATGATAACGATGTATAAAAATTCATTTGTGTTACAACTGAAACGTTATCCTATTCCTCAGATCAAAGGATGTTATTTACATGTCTCTGCCTTTGACCTCTGAGGACTGTGACAGGTCAATGACCTCAAAATATCAGAATATTGATACTTGATGTATATTCATTGGTTAAGTGCATACCTGGTGTGCAATCATGCATTATGCTATTAGCATTTATGCTATAATAGAAGTGTCTTCTCATTCCACAGAACATGGGTCATTACCCTGTGTATATCCAACTTTGACCTCTAAGGACAATGTGAGGTCAGACTTTTAGAATATCAAAATTTGTGCAGGATTACATAATTGATGTTTGGCTTCATTGGTTTAATCCTAAATGTTTAATTACAGACTTTGTATGTACAAATCACGCCTTGACGTTATGATCAAAGTATGCATGCATATTTCACAGAGTATTGGTTCATAGTAACAGGTCTCAGTAATGTGAGCGGTCAATTACTTCAGAAATGAAGCTTACGTGCCTTCAGTGATGGCTGTGACCTCAAATATAACATTTATGTTTGGGTTAGTTATGCAGACTAGCTTGCCGTTTTTGTACGCGTAGATATGGAAGGTGGGGAGAGGGGGCACTATGTTTTGGGTTGATGCTTAATAGTTTGTGAACAGGCATGGCAAAGTCCCTTGAAATGGATGAAAGTGTGAAATCTGCTAACCAGAAAACAACAGGCCCACCTCGTCGGGTGTATGTCACAAGTCAAACAACCCAAGAGTCGTACAGCCCATGAGTTACGCAGCCCACGAGTCATACATCCCGTGACCTAAACACGAGATGAACAAGGTCCATGAGCTCGACATCAAATGTGACCGTGCACCTCAAAACGAACATAAAGTCGCACGCACTGATTTTGCGTGAGGACTGAAAATAAGTGAAATGGGTCAACCTAGCCGAACTTGACTTTTTCATATTTTCTGAAAGAGCGGGTCTTCTCTTACATTATGTTAAAATTTGGTATCATAAAACGGGCAGGAAAGTGTGTTTTTTTAGCAGTTTATCTCGAACATGTTTCGTAGAATATTGTGATTAGGTGTGTCTTTAGAATCCTTTTTTCATTTCTAAAAAATCTTGTCTACACTCTTCACTTTCAACTCTAATAACTTTTGAAAGGATAGTGCTACTGCCTTGAAAGTTGGTATTAATTATGGACAGAATGTGTTAATGAGGCATGCTTAATTTCAGTTTAATTTGATAATCCCTTCATTGTTGTTACTCTGGTGGTTTACTTCCTGTTTTTTGTCCCTTTCATCGCATAGCCAGCACGGTTTGGTAAAGATTAAGCGCTTGAATAGACACTGTACTTCGGAACCTCTTTTCTCAGTTCACACTTTTTCCCGAGTTGTGCTTTCTGTCCAATATTCAGATAGGTTAGGAGAGTCCATTTGATTTGAGTTATACATCATTTTAAAGCTTAAAGTCTGTTCTTTTAGAATACGGTCTTAACTAAAAATTCATTTCCGGCGACTTTTTGTTTGTTTTGAGGTGCAGGGTCACAAATATAATAGGCAAACAAACTGTGCGGTCCGCAAGCTCGACCCTCGAGGAAAACAAGGACCACGAGATTAATATAACATCAGGGAGCTTAATCTATTCAGTGTAGATCTCGTGGACCCCCCCCCCCCCCCCCCGTGTGTGTCGGACTCTTATGGACCTGGTTTGCCTAAAGTGTCAAGCTCATGGGCAATATTATAGTTTCGAACTGGCGGGCCTGTGTTTGCCAGTGTCAAGCTCGTGGGCTGTATTATTCCGATGAATGACTCATGGTCCTGGAGCATACAGTGACGTGATGGACCATCTGGTAAATGACATACTGTGAGGCCTAACATGCATTCCACATGAAGCAATCCTGTGTCTTCCAACTTGCTTTTGTCATCCAATTAAGTTTGGCGCATTTTGTTGATGACCTCTTTAGGTACCTCACTTCCAAATAGGAGTGGAACTCCTATTTGCTCTAATTGTCTTCTTTATATTCTATACTCCTTAACAATTGGGCCTGGCCAAGAGTGGTGTCCCCATGCCCAAATATTGCTTGTTTCCAATATGGCCGCCATCCAGTTTGCATCCAATGTGTGAATCAGGGTACGCTGGCAGCGGGTAATATCACCTGCATGATCCGGTTAAAACTCTCTGCCAGCAAGTGATGATTCAATGTAACCTCCTGCTGAAATTGGTCGAGATCTATACCCTCGATCTCTTTCAAGACAGGGCAGCATCTGCGTCTTCAGTGAAGCATGCGATGGAGCTTACATGCAGGGATCGGCACACAGATCTTCTCCACAACTGAACTGGATAGACATCCCGAGGTCAGACCAGCGTTCTCATAAGTGCACAGCCACTGTATGCGATCATCAGTCTTCTAATGGCAATATTTATACAGTTTAGGTGAAGACCAGTTTGTCGCTATGATGGGTGCATTGCACATAGAGTACAGGATGCACGAGGTGATAAGAAAGCTTCTTTTTGACTCGAGGGCTCACCATCCTTTCTCAGGCAGAGGTTCTGAACTATCGGGTCGTGCTCAGTCTGCACACAGTGAGCTGAACACCATATCAAGTATACGCGGTATGCCCAACTGTACGACCTGTATGTCCTACAGTGTTAGCTCTATAGGAAAATATACGAAACCATCCCATGAGACCGACACCCACGAGTCATACAGCCCACGAGTTCAACACTGAAAAAAAAAGGTCCACGGAGTCATACAATCCATATGAGTTCGACACTATATAGGTAAAAACAGCCCACGAGTTCGACATTACAACAAGGGGCTTAATGTGTCGGTCTTGTGGGCCTTGTTTGCTTAGTGTCGAACTCATGGGCTGTATGACTCGTGGGCTGTATGATTCGTGGGTCAGTCTCGTGACATGCACCCAAATATACTCCCCAGCTAGGTCCAAGCACCTCAGAATGTTAATGGACCCTGAATGTCGTCATGAATGACGTATTACGGCATACCCAGTATGTACCGTCTTAATTAAATGACGTTATACATGTAAAACATACCCTTATGGCGTCACCAGGGGATGTGGTCCCAAGTACAACACTACACCCTTAATGGTATTTTAAATCAATATTTCTTACACTGGTTGGAAAATATCAACAGAATGATGCTGTCCTGATTTACAATAAGGAATTCACTTAGATAACTTATGTCCGATTTCATTGTATTTAGTAGTGACCTCTATATATTGTACTGCCGAATTTACATCCCTCAATTTTGAAAATCTATAGCAAACTAGATAAATTGAAAGCACATAAATTCAACTAAACAAGAATTCTACATCCAATTAATTTCCAAACTTTCTTCAGTCCCAATATACTTCAAGAGACTGACAGTTTATATCAGGGTAATTTTTAGCATTTCCCACATTTTGCACTTATTGACACTGCTTTGTGTGTAATGACATGGGAAAAATGCATGGGAAAATCAAAATACATGTTTATGTATTTTACGTGGAATCAGTTCCCGTCTGTTGTTTTGGCAGAAATGCATCAATCTTGCAATGTCGTTGTTTAATATTTTCCCTCTCTATCATGAGTACATATGGAATGTGTTGACCAAAGTTGTTGTGATGTCGGAAAATGCGAGGCATTATTGCAGGTGGCCTATTGCAGGTGACCTTCAATTTGTTTTTCACAGTATATTGGCATGTTTAACAGACTGTAACTCACCAAGATGCCTCTTGAAATGTTTTGTAAAACTTCTGCTTGATTTCACATGAGCGGATGATTATCAGTTGTCTTTCTGCTATCATCTTTGTGAAAGTATTGTTTTTCTTTAAAGGGAAGGTAAACCCTAAGAGCAATGTGGATTGAGTGAAAGCAGCATCATTAGTAGAACACATCAGTGAAAGTTTGAGGAAAATCGGACAATCGATGCAAAAGTTATGAATTGTTAAAGTTTTGGTGTTGGACCGCTGGAATAGGAGACTACTGGAGGTTATGACGTATGAGAGGACAAAAATACAAAGAAAATATAAAGGAAATTCAGCAAAAATTCATTTTTCTAGCATTATGAAAGAGCACTTGAGTAACCGCTTTCAGAAAGCATGGGGAATATTGTTACCCTTAACATATGTCAGTATCAAGTTGACGGAATTTGTAATTTTCATGAAAAATGGATTTTTGGAGAATTTTCTTTATATTTTCTTTGTATTGTTGTCCACTCATATGTCATAGCTTTTAGTAGTCTCCTCATCCAGCGGTTCCAACACCAAAACTTTAAAAATCCATAACTTTTGCATCGATTGTCCGATTTTCTTCAAACTTTCACTGATGCGTTCTACTAATGTTGCTGCTTTCACTCAATCCACATTGCTCTTAGGGTTTATCTTCCCTTTAAGATTGCGTGCCAATTAATCTGCACTTTTCCTGTTGGTGCTCTATAAAAGACATTCCAACCCACCTCCAGCCTAGACATCCGTAGGTGTTGTGGTGTAGAGCGGGATCTGAACATCTCTCATGAAGCGAGACTTCTCTTTTCTTTTCTTTTCTTTTCTTTTCACCAATAACAGTGTGAAACAAAGTATTGTTTCTCTTCAAAAGATAGCGTGTTACGGCTGGTGCTCTATACAAGACATTCCATTCCACTTCCAAGTTAAATATCCGTAGGCGTTGTGGTGTAGAACGGGATCTTAACATCTCTCATGAAGTGAGACTTCTCTTTTCTTTTCTTTTCTTTTCCCCACTAAAAAAATACGTTTAGTAGGAAACATAGAAGCATTCGCACATACTGTTTACATTTCCCATCGTATGCTTTTAACATCGGAATTTTCACGTACACATTTTGCCTGCAAAAGAATTGAGTATATGAATATAAGAACGACCCAAGTCCATGGAAGATCATTTCGAGTAAACTTAAAAAAACTTCATATCTTTTTTATTATATTTTGTCCACTAATATTCTGTTTAACTGTGATGGGAAGGCAACATTGTATGTACAAATTAGAACATATATCATTATGCCAATTAACATTTACATTAATTGTGGAGAGGCCATTTTGTGTGATGGACTTGGGTCGTTCTTTGATTCATATGGACTTGGGTTGTTCTTTGATTCATATACATGATATTCTGCTATAGAGATGAGAGAAGGACGAGAGAGGGCGCTATAATATGAATGTAAGAATGACCCAAGTCCTTCATTCTTACATTCATATTAGATTTCACTCATTTATTTCAGGCACTTCCGGGGGTAATTAGGATTTATCATTTATACACAAGATGAGTCCATGTATAAGCTACAATTTCCCATGTCAAACTGAATTTGGCCAAAAATTGGACTTGGGTCGTTCTTATATTCAGGTCTTCAATTACCAAGAACTTTTCAACACAATACAATATGTTCAAAAGAAATCATTTTGTTCATACATAATTTACTCGACAGAGTGATATATACTTATCACCGTCCACGTACTCGAACAGTTTTCGCTAAAGATACAAGTATGTTTACAAGACCGCAAACAGTAGAATGATTTGCCCCTTAAAGGGAAGGTAAACCCAAAAAGCAATGTGGATTGAGTGAAAGCAGCAACATTAGTAGAACAGGTAGGTGAAAGTTTGAGGAAAATCGGATAATCAATGCAAAAGTTATTAATTTTTAAAGTTTTGGTGTTGGAACCGCTGGATGAGGAGACTACCAGAGGTTATGACGTATGAGTGGACAACAATACAAAGAAAATATAAAGGAAATTCAACAAAAATTCATTTTTCTACCATTATGAAAGAGCACTTGACCAACCGCTTTCAGAGAGCAGGGGGAATAATTGCTATCCTTACCATATGTCAGAATCAAGTTGACGGAATTTGTAATTTTCAAGAAAAATGGATTTTTTTTTACAATTTCCTTTATATTTTCTTTGTATTGTTGTCCACTCATACGTCATAACTTCTAGTAGTCTCCTCATCCAGCGGTTCGAACACTAAAACTTTAAAAATCCATAACTTTTGCATCGATTGTCCGATTTTCTTCAAACTTTCACTGATGCGTTCTACTAATGTTGCTGCTTTCACTCAATCCACATTGCTCTTTGGGTTTATCTTCCCTTTAAAAAATCAGACTACACCTCTTGAAATATCTCCAAACCTAAATTAAAGTAATTCTTCTTAAATGATTACTCTCTTGTATGTATACACGTACTGTCCTACTTTAGCGGGGGGGGGGGGGGGGGAGGGGGGGTTCGATAAACCCTCTGTCAGCTTGGATTGGTCCCGTCAGCTTCTTTCTGTACTGGTAGGGGGTTAGGTACTCACATAGAAACCAATCATCACCAAAATTCCAAAAGTAGAAGAAACTAAATATTGTTCCACAACACCAAATGCAAACTGCAGAAGAATGATAAAATTTGCATGGATAGCACTAATGCTACTAACGGCATATTTATTCAACGACCTGCCTCCCTGTAGGTCTGAAATAAAGACTTAATCACAAATAAATTTCTTTCCTCACAACTTAGTTGGGCATTCCACTCATCACTTAAGTAAGTCTTTACGGCGTTTGAGACCATTTCATATACCGTCTTATTCTATGGGAAAGGGAGGGATTTGGTTAGTATATAGGGAGAAATGATGTAAGCGGGTGTGGCCACTTATCTCGACGTCGGTACGGTCGACGAATGAGGTCCTCGTCTGCATGTCATTGTCGATCTCGTCAGTGTGGCTGGGCCGTCCGTTGAGTGGTCTGCTGCCACGCCCTCATTAAACTCTTCGTCACCATCACTCTCCACTTTGTATCAGTCTGACAGGGCGCTTTAACATCTCCGATGACACCAGTTAACTATTTGGAGTTTGTAATTGCACTTCAAATTGCCGTTAACCAAAGGTCTGTCTAATCGTGATGCACAGTTTCTCCTCATGTGCTGCTGCTCGCTGATTCAGTCATGACAGTCAGATCCTCATCACATTCACAGCGTAGGTCGATGGTGCATTCAGAGTCGATAAAGATTAGTTGATTGACTAGGAGGGGGCATGATGTATCAAGAAAGGGGAGCAGCTCCTGACTTTATCTCAGTGGTCTTCAACTATTCTCAAAGTTCCTCAAACTTCCAAAATACTCTGCAGCCTTTGCTTCACTACATAGTGTGAAGCCGCTCCCACTGTGCTTGCCACTCTAACTGATTTCTCGGCTCAAGCATTTTATTTTTATAACTAATTTACTAACAAACTTCTTTTCCCTAAAACATTTCATTGGCTCAATATTATATTAGGGTGTGGTGTTCAATAGAAATTAATTCCTTGTTGGTCAAATGTTCAATTTGCTCCTCCTATTCGTTTCTGTGAAAACTCAATTTCAATTTCTGATTCACTCGTATTTTGGTTTCTTCATTTACTTCATCTCTGTAACCACTGGTAAAGACTTAATTGTTTCTTGAATAACAAAATGATAAGCCAAATAAATATTAGTGTCCTTGTGACATCCGACATCATTGTTGTTCTTGGTCGTTGTCCCTGAATTTGTCTTTGGAATTCCTGTCTGACCCACTAAACTAAACAATAAATGCTAAACTAAAGGGCTTTTTACACTTGTGTTTCTTAACCCCGGACTTTCTCTGACCCAGGACTATCGTTAGTCCCGTACGAATTTTTTCAGCTTTTTACACTCGCCAATTAGTCCCGTACTATCTCTTGTCCGGGGCTTAGGAGAAAACTGATCTTTTTACACTCGTATTTCTTAGTCCCGGACTTTCCAAACCACATGAATATTCATAATTACGCTGTGTACTGTACACGTACACGCACGCACCGGCAGCACTTGATTACCTCGTTTCTGATTGGTCAGAGTGATGGTGGGACTTCGTCTCCGTCGCTTAGCCCAGGATTATTTTTTCATTCTGTTTACACTCACTTGCTTGGCACCGCAATTGCGGTGCTAACCCCTGCTATTTTGCAGGGCCAGATAGTACCGTACTATCGGCGGGGCTAGCCCACTTTGGCAAAAACGAGTGTAAACAGAAAGTGGGCTAAGGATAGTCCCGTACCAACGGTGGGGCTAAGCCCCCCCCCCCCCCCCCCCTTAGCCCCCTTAGCCCCACCGTTGGTCCGGCGCTAAGCAAAATTTTACAAGTGTAAAAAGCCCTTAAGAAGGATAAATTCTGGCAGGAGGGCGACCTTCCAGCTCAGAGGGCCATCTATGTTTGGGGATCAGAGGGCAAAAACACGTCATCGCGTCATTCCCCGTAATTTGGTGATGGAGAGTGCATGGAACTAACCACTACCGGGGAAAGTAGCCAATGTCAAACTCATAAATTCATAAGACCATAGACTTTTCTTGGGAGAGGAGAATTGACCCCCCCCCCCAAAAAAAAAGAGGAAATAGCTGGAAGGAAGATACTAGTAAACTGTTTCATAAACTCCAAGAAGGGGAAAAGACTGAGCATCATGACGTCACAGGGTGACTAGGAATACGACTGCAGTGGTCTGTTTTCTTTTACTCTTTATCATATTCTATTCTATTTATTCTTTATTATGTATGAGCTAGTAGCCATCTGGACTACAATTGTAAAACAGATATGTTTGTTTTGTACATCTTAACCATGTTTATCATTAAATAATGACACCACAGATCAATATGGTGATATTTTGAGGTAATTGACCTCTATAAAAGGTCAGCAGAAGTCAAAGGTAGAAACCTGTCTGCGCTCTTTGGAATATGAAGATAATTTCATTGTAAAACAGATATGTTTGTTTTGTACATGATCATGTAACCATGTTTATCATTAACTAATGACACCACAAATCAATATTATAATATTTTGAGGTCATTGACCTCTAAAGGTCATCAGAGGTCAAAGGTAGAAACCTGTCAATGCCCTGTCATGCCTGTGGACTCGGAAGGTAGTTTCTTTGTAGTACAAATGCATATTTAGTGTATCGTAACCATATTTAGGCCTATCATTCACAAATGCCTCCAAACATCAATATTCTGATATTTAAAGTTCATTGACCTCTGGAGGTCATCAGAGGTCAAATCAGACTTACCTCCCGATCTTAAAATGAATCTTATGGTAAGTACTAACACAGGTGAAAGTTTCATGCTTTAGTCAAATTTTGCACGATCTTCTTGATTTTGAGGGCTTAACCGCTCTACTATGTCATGTTTCTGACGTTAGGCCATCGTAGTCTTGTTTCTGAGCAGAAGCCACGTGAATTAGAGTCTATTCCTATAATTCCTACAATCTACCATATTCCTAAGCTTCTACATCCTATAAATATTCGTATACCTATATCTAATCCTATTTCCTAGCTGAAAGAAAAGTATTTGGTTTTCTTTATGAACCCCTGCGTGATGATAATTTTTCAAGACATGGTTACTAACTGGATGACACTTTCATTACATTTTCGTCAAAATTCCATCAAACATCGGAATGCTTTTTACAAACGCGAGTGGAATTTGTGCATAAATCAGCAATAATTTGATGGCAATTTCTAACACAGTTTACAGTTTAATCCTGGCATCAATACTTTTAAATTTAATGTTTTTTTAACATTTTCACCTGATTTGAATTGTAAATTCTCTCATTAGTATTCATGATCTTTTTACGTCGTTATTCCAACGTTGGGCCAACGTTGTCCCAAAAGCTTTTTCACATGATTATGACTTGGCAAAAAAAAATCCCAATACAGTGTATTGAAATATGTCTTTATATCATGAACATGTTTCAATAATATAAGCAGTAAACACTTAAATAGCTTAAAGGGACATTCCCGACGATTTTCATAATTTCTCATTATGTAGTATGTACATAAATCGACAACTCCATGTATAGATTTGTTGAATTTATTGTGGTTCTTGATCAGAGAAACAATACTTTGAAAAACCTTAAACAAATTATACTGAACAAGGATGATGACATATGAGGTTCACATATTCCAGAAATGTAGCGGTGTAATTCCTTTACAATACTGCTTGCTTGCGAGTTCACCTGTGTATAATCTATGCATGCCTTCTTCTTTTGTTCTGCTTCCTTGAGCCCCAACTCATGCATACTTATGGTGACTCTGCCATGTCATCATCCTTGTTCATCGCAATTTGTCCTAAATTTTGAAAACATTCTTATTCTTCATCCCAATTATCATGAATTCTGTTCAAACTCTGTCCTCAGTATAACTAATTTACAGTTGTTCACATGCAAAAAATCTGAAAATCACCCGGAGGTCTCCTTAGTTTTCTCTTTTCCGTTGTTATGATTATTATCTCTTTTGTTCAAATGACAAAGTGTGCATTTTTAAAAAATGATATTCGTGCCTTTTTTATATTCTGTTCGGTGATCCATCATTCAATGAATGAAAGTCAAATTGACAACATGTACGGCTTTAGACATTTTTTTTTTGCTTTGGTGGAAGTAAGAATAAAATTGTTGAATCTAAAAGAAAAGTTTAATCTTATTGGCATCAATACATTTTCATTTAATGCCTTTGTTCTAACTTCATTAGTTTTCGATTTACAGACTCTCTCTTATGGTGGATAATGATGGAAATGACGTTTATCCCAACTTAATTTAGACCAAGCTATAGTGATCACTTATACGGAGTATCATTCCAGGAGTACACCAACCCGACTCCAGTAGACCATTTCCAACTGACTCAAATGTTTGCTGCAATTCATCAACATTTTGGACAAGTACCCGGTTGTGAATTACATACATGCTATAATCTCCCCAACATTGGCTAACACGCACGCAACTCTTTGCCAAAGCGCTGGCCAACCTCATGTTTCTGACGTGACACCATACGCGCATGACTAATGTTGGACAAACGCAGCATTCAACGTGGAAAATTGTTAATACAATGAGGGTCTGACATTTTACCAACGTTGGTCGAACATTAGGCTTTCACTGTTTGAAAAATGTTGGCCCGACGGACAAAATGGCGTTGGGCCAACCTCACGTTTCTGACATTGTGCAAACATACACGCATGACGTTGGACCAACGTTGGACGAACGTAGCATTCAAACTTGAAAAGTATATTATAGTTGATGTAATGTTGGTCTGACATTGTACTAGCATTGGACAAACGTCAGGCTTTCACTGTTGGGTCAACGTTGGTCCGATTGCCAAAATGACATCGGAACGACGTCATATTTCTAACATTGTGCCAACATACAATCAAGTTGGATTAACATTGGACAAACGCATTGTAGCAGAGCGGTTAAGCCCTCAAAATCATGAGAATTGTGTAAAATTTGACTAAAGTATGAAACTTTCACCAGTGTTAGTACATACCATAAGATTCATTTTAAGATCGGGAGGTAAGTCTGATTTGACCTCTGATGACCTCCAGAGGTCAATGAACTTTGAATATCAGAATATTGATGTTTGGAAGCATTTGTGAATGATAGGCTTAGATCTTGGTTACGCTGCACTAAATATGCATTTGTACAACAAATCTTCTGATTCCACAGGACATTGACAGGTTTTTACCTTTGACCTCTGTTGACCTTTTGAGGTCAATGACCTTAAAATACCATAATAGTGATCTGTGATGTTATTAGTTAGTGATAAACATGGTTAAGATGTGCAAAACAAGCATATCTGGTTTGCAATGTAACTGTCTTCATATTCCAAAGAGCAAAGTCAGGTTTCTTACTCTGACCTCTGGTGACCTTTTAGAGGTCAATGACCTCAAAATATCATAATATTGATCTGTAGTGTCATTAGTTAATGATAAACATGGTTAAGATGTACAAAACAAGCATACTTGTTTTACAAGAAATTGTCTTCATATTCCAAAGAGCACAGATAGGGCTCTACCTTTGACCTCCGGTGACCTTTAGAGGATGTACAAAACAAATACAATTGTAGCCCAGATGGCTACTAGCACATGTTTATAATAAAGAATAAAATAGAATAGAATAGAATAGGATAGAGAGTAACAGAAAACTGCAGTCGTTTTCCTAGACACCCTGTGAGGTCAATATATGCTCAGTCTTTTCCCCTTCGAAACCGTTTATCTTCCTTCCAGCTATTTCCTTTCTTCTTCTTTTTTTTTTTTGTGGCCAAAACCACCTCTTCCAAGAAAAGTCTATGGTCATAGGAATTTATGAGTTTGATGTTGGCTACTTTCCCCGCTAGTGGTCAACACTCTCCACCCCCAAAGTCCCGCGCCAAATTACGGGGAACGACGTGATGACGTGTTTTTGCCCTCTGATCCCCAAACATAAATGACCCTCTGAGCTGGAAGGTGGCCCTCCTGCCAGAATTTATCCCTCTATTTTAGCATTTATTGTTTAGTGGAGTGGGTCAAACAGAAACTCCAAAGACAAATTCAGGGATAATGACCCAGAACAATGATGACGTTGGCTGCCATAAGGACACTAATATTCATTTGGTTTATCATTTTGATATCCAAGAAACATTAAAGTCTTTACCAGTGGTTACAGAGAACAAGTGAATGAAGAAACTAAAAGACAGTGGGCAAGTTAATCAGAAATTGAGATGAATCATAGAAAATTGAGTTTTCACAGAAACGAATAGGAGGAGCAAATTGAACATTTGACCGGTAAGGAATTAATTTCTAGGGGACACCACACCCAAATATAAGATTTGAGCCAAGGAAATGCTTTAGGGAAAGGAAGTTTGTAAGTAAATTAGTTATATTAAAAAAAAACATGTCTCAGCCGAAAAATCAGTTAGAGTGGCAAGCACAGTGGGAGCGGCTTCACACTATGTAATGAAGCAAAGGCTGCTGAGTATTGTGGAATTTTGAGGAACTTTGAGAATAGTTGGAGGCCACAGAGATAAAGTCAGGAGTTCCCCTTTCTTGGTACATCATGCCCCCCCCCCCTCCAAGTCAACCAAGTAATCTTTATCGACGTTGAATGCACCATCGACCTACGCTGTGAATGTGATGAGGATCTGACTGTCATGACTGAACCGGCGAGCAGCAGGACATTAGGAAAAACTATGAGTCACGATAAGACAAAACTTTGGTTTACGCCAATTTGGAGTGCAATTACAAACTCCAAATAGTCAACTGGCGTCATCGGAGATGTTGAAGCGCCCTGTCAGACTGATACAAAGTGGAGAGTGATGGTGACGAAGAGAATACTGACAGCGTGACGGCAGACCGCTCAACGGACGGCCCAGTCACACTGACGAGATCGACATGCAGACGAGGACCACATTCGTCGACCGAGAGTAATCATTTAAGAGGAATGACTTTAATTTACGTTTGAAGACATTTCAAGAGATGTAGTAGTCTGATATGTCAAGGGGAAAATCATTCTACTGTTTGCAGTCTTGTGAACATATTTGTATCTTTAGCGAAAACTGTTCGAGTACGTGGACAGTGATAAGTAGGGCCCTATAAATCACTCTGTCCAGTAAATTATGTATGAACCAAATGGCTTCTTTTGAACATGTATTGTGTTGAAAAGTTCTTGGTAATTCTTTTCCAGGCAAAATTTGTACATGAAAATTCCGATGTTAAAAGCATGTGATGGGAAATGTAAACAGTATGTGCGAATGCTTCAATGTTTCCTGCTAAACTTGTTTGTTAGTGAGGAAAAGAAAAGAAAAGAGAAGAGAAGTCTGGCTCTACCACGTCTACATACCACAACGCCTACGGATATCTTTGTTTCACATTGTTATTGGGGAAAAGAAAAGAGAAGTCTCGCTTCGTGAGACATGTTCAGATCCCGCTCGACACCACAACGCCTACGGATGTCTAGGCTGAAGATGGGTTTGAATGTTTTATAGGGCCGATAGAGCACCAGCAGTAAGTGCAGATTAATTGGCACGCAATCTTTTGAAGAGAAACGATACTTTGTTTCACACAAGATGATAGCAGACAGACAACTGATAATCATCCGCTCATGTGAAATCAAGCAGAAGTTTTACAAAACATTTCAAGAGGCATCTTGGTGAGTTACAGTCTGTTAAACATGCCAATATACTGTGAAAAACAAATTGAAGGTCACCTGCAATAGGCCACCTGCAATAATGCCTCGCATTTTCCGACATCACAAAAACTTTGATCAACACGTTCCATATACACTCGTGATGGAGAGGGAAAATAATAAACAACAACATTGCAAGATTGATGCATTTCTGCCAAGACAACAGACAGGAACTGATATTCCACGTAAAATACATAAACATGTATTTTGAGTTTTCCATGCATTTTTCCCATATCATTACACACAATCATTACACACGTATACTTGATATGGTGTTCAGCTCACTGTGTGCTGACTGAGCACGACCCGATAATTCAGAACCTTTTCCTGAGAAAGGATTGTAGCCTATCCCGTATTAAAGTAAAAAAGAAGCTTTCTTATCATCTCGTGCATCCTGCACTCTATGTGCAATACACTCATCATAGAGACAAGCTTGCCTTCACCTGAACTGTTTAGATATTGCCAGTGGAAGACTCTGATGATCGCATACAGTGGCTGTGCACCTATAAGAACGCTGGTCTGACCTCAGGATGTCTATCCAGTTTAGTCGTGGAGGAGATCTGTGTGCCGATCCGTGCAATGTACGTAGGCTCAATCGCGTGCTTCACTGAAGACGCAGATGCTGCCCTGTCTTGAAAAAGATCGAGGGTATAGATCTAAACCAATTTCAGCAGGTTACACTGAATCATCACTTGCTGGCAGAGAGTCTTAACCGGATCATGCAGATGATATTACCCGCTGCCAGCGTACCCTGATTCACACATTGGATGCAAACCGGATGGCGGCCATATTGGAAACAACCAATATTTGGGCATGGGGGCACAACTCTTGGCCATCAGGCCCAAGTGTTAAGGAGTATCGAGCATAAAGAAGACAATTAGAGTAAATAGTAGTTCCAATCCTATTTGGAATTGAGGTACCTAAACGATTCATTGAAAAAATGCCCCCAATTGACTGACGTAATGACCCAAACTTAATTGGATGACAATAGCAAGTTGCAAGACACAGGATTGTTTCATGTGGAATGCATGTTATGCCTCACAGTATGTCGCTTTCCAGATGGTCCATGACGTCACTGCATGCTCTAGGACCATGAGTCATTCATCGGAACCATACAGCGCAAGAGCTTGACACTGACCAACACAGGCCCGCCAGCTCGAAACTAGGTATAGCGTTGCCCATGAGCCTGACACTTAGGCAAACCAGGCCCAAAAGAGTCCGACACATGGGGGGGGGGGGGGGAGGGGGAGGTCCACAAGACCTACACTGAGTAGATTAAGCTTTCTGATGTAATACATATATATTAATCTCGTGGACCTTCTTTTCCTCGAGTGTCGAGCTCGAGGACCGCACAGCTTGCGGGCGTATTATATTTGATGTCGAGCTCATTGACCTTGTTCATCTAGTGTTTAGGTCACGGGATGTATGACTCGTGGGCTGCTTAACTCATGGGCTGTACGACTCGGGTTGTTTTGACTCGTGACGTACATCTGATGAGGTGGGCCTGTTGTTTTCTGGTTGGCATCTGTCACCCTTTCATTCAGTTCAAGGAACTTTGCCATATGCCTGTTCACAAACTATTAAGCATCAACCCAAAATATTATGGTACTCCTCACCCCACCTTCCATTTTTAAGCATACAAATTTTGTCCAGTGCATATTGGATGAAGTTGCACATAATTCCATGCAAGCTTCAGTCTGCATAACTAACCCAAATATAAATATTATATTTGAGGTCACTGCCATCACTGAAGACACGTGAGCTTCATTTCTGAAGTAATTGACCGCTCACATGCCTGAGACATGTTACTATGAACCAATGCTTTGTGGAATGTGCATACATACTTTGATTATAACGTCAAGGCGTGATTTGTACATGATTAAACATTTAGGATTAAACCAATGAAGCCAAACATCAATATTTGCAATCCTACACAAATTTTGATATTCTAAAAGTCTGACCTCACGTTGTCCTTAGAGGTCAAAGTTGGATATACACAGGATAATGACCAATGTTCTGTGGAATGAGAAGACACTTCTTGTAGTATAAATGCTAATAGCATATTGCATGATTGCACACCAGGGCCCCATTTCATGAAAAGTTGATATGATAGCAACTCTTGCTGGAATGGCAATTGTCATAGTAACGACAGGAATCCAGCTTCCTGATTGGCTTTTGCTATTGGAAGTTGGCATTCCAGCAAGAGTTGCCATCCTAACATCCTAACATCCCTTGATCTGAGGAATAGGAAAACGATTCAGTTGTAACACAAATGAATTTTTAGGACATCGTTATGTTTGTCATCAACAAATTGCACCAAATATCAAAATTCTGATAATTTGAGGTCATTGACCTCTGGAGGTCATAAGAGGTCTAAGGTAGAAAACTGTCAAGGATCTATGGAACATGAAGACAATTCCACTGTAACAAAAATGAGTTTTTAGTACATCATTACCATATTTAACATTAATCAATGATGCAAAATATCAATTTTCATCAAATTTTTAGGTCATTGACCTCTGAAGGTCATCAGAGGTCAAAGGCAGAAACCTGTCATGGTTCTATGGAGCATGAAGACAATTCCACTGTAACAAAAATGAGTTTTTAGTACATCATTACCATATTTAACATTAATCAATGATGCAAAATATCAATTCTTATCAAATTTTGAGGTCATTGACCTTCGGAGGTCATCAGAGGTCAATTCAGACTTACCTCCCGATCTTTGCACATTTTTTTTCGGCTTATCTGCTCTACTAGTGTTCAAAGTGGAAATTTGGTTGATATGATGTATTTGACATTGTGCCAACGTCAGATCAACGTCAGATTTTCACTGTTGGACCAGTGTTGACCCAATGACCAAAATGATGTTGAGCCAACGTCATATTCTGACCTTGTGCCAACACACACGCATGACGTTTAACCAACATTTGGCCAACGCAGCTTTCAAAGTGGCAACATGGTTGGTATAATGTCGGTCTGACATTGATCCAATGTCGGTCCGCCGTCAGACATTTACTGTTGTACCAGTGGTGTCCCGGCGACCAACATGACGTTGAACCAAGGTCATATTCTCACGTTGTGCCAACATACACGCATGACGTTTTACCAACGTTGGGCCAACGAAGCATTCAAAGTAGAAAATGGTTGATATAACGTTGGTCTGACATTGTACCAGCATTGGACCAACGTCAGGCTTTCACTGTTTGGCCAATGTTGGCCCGATGGTTAAAATGACGTCGGAACGACGTAATATTTTGCACGTTATGCCAACATACACACTTTTAAGTTGGATTAACATTAGACAAATGCAGTACTCAAATAAGTGAAATATGGTTGATATGATGTTGCTTTGACATTGTACCAACGTCAATCGAACGTCCGACTTTCACTGTTGGACCAGTGGTGGCCCGACGAATTAAAGGACGTTGAGCCAACGTCATATGATAATGTTGGGTCAACATAAACGTTTGACGTTTGACCAAGATTGGGCGAACGCAACGTTCAAAGTGGCAACATGGTTGGTATGATATCGATCGGACATTCAACCAGCGTCGGTCCAACGTCAGGCCTTAACTGTTGGGCCAATGTTGGCCCGATGGCCAAAATGACGTTGGAGCGACGTCATATTTCTAACGTTGTGCCAACATACACACATTTAAGTTGAATTAACATTGGATAAACGCAGTATTCAAAGTAAAAATATGGTTGATATGATGTTGATTTGACATTGTGCCAACTTCATTCCAACGTCAGACTTGAACTGTTGGACCAGTGGTAGCCCGACAACCAAAGTGACGTTGAACCAACGTCATTCTATGATGTTGTCACAAAATACACGCATGACGTTTGACCAAATTCGGGCCAATGCAGCATTCAAATTGGTTACATGGTTGGCATAATGTCGGTCTGACATTGAACCTAAGTGAGTCCAATGTCAGGCTTTTACTGTTGGGCAAATGTTGGCCCGATGGCCATTATGACGTCGGAGTGACGTCATATTTCTAACGTTGTGCCAACATACACATTTTCAAATTGGATTAGCACTGGACAAATGCAGTATTCAAAGTGGAAATATGGTTGATATGATGTTGATTTGACATTGACCTAACGTCATTCCAACGTCAGACTTTAACTGTTGGGCCAGTGGTAGCCCCGACGACCAAAATGACGTTGAGCCAACGTAATTTTATGATGTTGTGACAACATACTCGCATGACATTTGACCAACATCGGGCCAATGCAGCATTCAAATTGGTTACATGGTTGGTATAATGTCAGTCTGACATTGAACCAACTTGAGTTCAATGTCAGGCTTTCACTGTCGGGCCAATGATATTGCTATGATGTTGATTTGACATTGAGCCAACGTCATTCCAACGTCAGACTTTAACTGTTGGGCCAATGGTAGCCCGACGACCAAAATGACGTTGAGCCAACGTCATATTTTGATGTTGTGACAACATACACGCATGACTTGTGACCAACATCGGGCAAACACAGCATTCAAGTTGGTAACATGGTTGGTATAATGTCGGTGTGACATTGAACCAACGTCGGTCCAACATCAGGCTTTCATTGTTGGGTCAATGTTGGCCCGGTGGTCAAAATGACGTCAGCGCGACGTCAAATGTCTTAATGTTGTGCCAACATATACACTTGCAAGTTAGATTAACATTAGAAAACCATAGGATTCAAAGTGGAAATATGGTTGATATTATGTCGGTTTGACATTGTACCCGGTCAGTACAACGTCAGACTTTCACTATTGGGCCGATATTGGCCCAACGGTTCATTCAAGTTTGAAAAATGGTTGAGATAACAATGGTCTGTCACTGTTCCAAAGTTAGTCAACCGTCAGGCTTCGCCTCTTGGACGAATATTGGCCTATCCCAAGGCTGTGCCTGCCAACTGTAGCTTTCACTGCAGCCGTGCCAATCATTCCCAATATTAGCCCAATGTGGGTAACCGATCAAGATCTACCCTTCATCAGTGATAAAAGTAAGATGGTTACCCAATGTTGTGCCAATGTTCCAAATGTAGCTAACCGATTGCGATTGTGGCGATAATTGCCTACGTTGGCCCAATGTAGGCTGGCAAACCAATATCTACCTTAGATTACTTACAAAAGTAAGAAAATGGGCCAATGTTGTTCCGACGTAAGCATATTGACTGCGATCATGCCCACAAATCGCCAATGTTGGCCCAACGTAGGATAGCCAACCAATATCTATTTTGCATCAATGACAAAAGTGAGACGGGTGGTCCAACTTTGTGCCGACGTTATCTTACCGGCTGTGCGAAAACAAAAATTGCCAACGTTGGCTCAACGTAGGCTTGCCAAATAATTTCCACCTTCCCTCGGGAACGACAGGAAATAAATGGCCCAACTTTGTACCAACGTTAGCTTACCGACTGCGACCGTGCCAACCATTGCCAACGTTGTCCCAACGTAGGATTACCAACCAATATCCATCTTGCATCACCGACAAGGTGAGACGGTGGCCCAACGTTGCGCCAACGTTAGTTTACAAACTGCAACCGTACCGACCATCGCCATCGTTGGCCCAAAGTTGGATACCCAACTATACCCACCGACCGCAAGTGGCGACCATAAAGACATTGGCCCAACGTTGAGCCAACGTCATCTCACCGGCCGCGACCATGGCTCCCATTGCTGACGTTGGCCCAACGGAGAATTGTTATTTGGGAAGGTATGTAACAATTATCTCAAATTGTTTACAAATAATTTAAAGAGCAAGATCTGAAATTGAACTAAGCACAAGACAGTACCTGGATTACGTTATGAGGGATATCCTCGGTGGCATCCGCACCAAATTAGAACTATTTTGCCATGATCATTGAATAGATATGAATTAAGTAAAAAAAAAAAAATGAAAATGTCCTATACAAGATAATGGCGACTGGTAGACCTCCGCCATATTGTTCTCTTAACAGGTCTAGAGTACGTCTTTCCAAAGTTACACGACAGTTTCACATACTTGGTAGAAAAAAAAAATGGCGTGTTTGTCACAAAATTTAATACGTCGAGTATTTACTTTCCTTAAATTAGGTGTGAATGGATGGACTTTTATTGTTTGACTTTTATTGTTTGTTTGTTACACAAGTGTAACTACCTCATGGACTTCAGATGGCCGTGTCTTTGCAATGGTAAAGCAAGACAATGGTCGCCTGATCAAGAAACCCATCAGAAACTTGTCTGAACTGAACTCACTGAGATGATTCGTTGAACTCGTTTAGCCTTACACTTTGCCAATGTTATGCTTCAGTTGTCTAGTACTATATATGTCTCTAAACAGTATCAATTGTTATATACATGTACATGTAATTTTGCGAGTTATCTTTACGATAATCTCCGATGGTTTTTACTCGCTCCTGATATTCACATACCTAGTTAATATTGTTCTTTCTTTTTTTTCCTCTCATTGTGTCTGAATTTGAGATTCTTTGATTTTTTTTGTTTTCTTTATTCTTCTCTTTTGTTAAGTGTCCATTCTTTCTCTTCTTCTTCTTTTTTTTTTCTTGGTTGAATTTGTAACATTTGTCCTTGTAATGCCTGATATTGATTTGTATAAACAAAAACTTCAAGAAAATGATATTTTCAAAATTAATGAATATTTGTCTTCTGTCTGTAATGATTCATCTGACTCTAATAAAAAATGTTTTCTTCCACATGAACTCAATGAATTTTTAGAGGATAATAGCAATTTGTCTTTGTGCAAGAAAGGTTTCACCTGTCTACATTTAAACTCAAGAAGTTTGAAAAGAAATTTTGATAATCTGTGTTCATTATTGAGTGGTATTGATTTACAATTTTCTGTTATTGGAATTTCCGAGACTTGGTTAAAAAGTGATGATCCTAAGTTTGATATTGAAGGTTATAATTTTGTTGGAAATTCTCGCCACAATCGCAGAGGGGGAGGAGTTGGTGTTTTTATCCACGATGATTTGAATTTTGTACAGAGAGTTGATTTAGATTTATGCACAGACTGGATTGAATGTATATTTATTGAAATTGATTTTAAACCAAAAAATATTATATTTGCTACTGTTTATCGACCGCCAAATGCTCTCTTGCCTCATTTTTTATTTTCATTGAACGCAATATTAGATAATATTATTAAGGAAAATAAGTTATTGTATATTTCAGGAGATTTTAAACTTAATTTATATGATATTGATTCTTGCCCACAAGTTAATGAATTCCTTGATATGTTTATGACTAAAGCTATCTATCTAATTATTCATTTTCCTACACGTGTTACAAATCATTCAGCTACGCTAATTGATAATATATTCACTAATGAAATGAATTATTTGGTATCTGGTATTATTTTGGCAGATGTATCTGACCATTTTCCAGTTTTTTGTTTGAGGCGGTACAAAATGAGTGAAAGTGCTAATTTTGAATATTTTGAGAAACGATTGATAAATGAGAGAAATATGCAATATTTTCTTGGTGAATTATTGAAAGTTAATTGGCATGTGGATAACTGTGATGCTAATATTGCATATGATAATTTTTATTTTCAATTTATGTATTTATATGATAAATGTTTTCCTAAAAAGAGGTGCAGATGTAAACGCCGTAAAGATAAACCGTGGTTTAATAATGATTTACGAAAATTGTGTAATAAGAAGTATGTTTTATATAAAAAATACATTAAAAATCCAACAATTTATAGAGAAAAGGTGTATAAGCAATTTCGTAATACAGTGAATAATGAGATTAAGCGTGTTAAGAATGATTTTTTTAAGAACAGGTTTTGGGAAGTTAAATTTGATATTAAAAAAACTTGGCAACTTATTAATAAGGCTTTGGGCAAAAGGAATGTACAATCTAGTATTGATTATCTTATGGCAGATGATAGGAAAGTTGAAAAAAGTAAAGAAATTGCTCAAGTTTTTAATGATCATTTTGTTAATGTAGGTTTGTATCTGAAGAACACAATTCAAGTCTGTACTAATGATAATTATACTCAGTTTGTAAAGAAAAATGAGAATACAGCATTTTTTAGCCCTATTACCCCAGGAGAAGTTGTAAAGATTGTATGTAATTGTGACAATGGTTCAAGTTCTGGTTATGATGACATTGACATAGATGTTGTAGAAAAAGTAATACATGTAATTTGTTATCCTTGATGTGACATTTTTAATTGTGTTTTATCCACTGGTATTTTTCCAAACAAACTTAAAATTGCCAAAGTTATACCAGTTTTTAAAAGTGGTCCAAGTCATGATGTCAATAACTATAGACCTATATCTGTGTTATCTGTTTTTTCTAAAATTCTTGAGAAATGTATATATGATAGATTACTGTTATTTTTAGACAAATATGATATAATAACACCATGTCAATATGGATTTCGTTCTGGGCACTCCACGTCCCATGCTTTGATTAACCTTATTTCAAAAGCCTAACTAATGCACTTAATTCTCATCAATCAATTATTGGTTTGTTTTTAGACTTAAGCAAGGCATTTGATTCTTTAGATCATTCTATTTTATTAGATAAGTTATATATTTATGGTATCCGAGGTAATTTGTTCAAATTGTTTTCAAGTTATTTGGATAATCGGAAACAATTTGTATTGGTTAATAGATGTAAATCTGAGTTGTGTAGCCTGGGATGTGGAGTGCCTCAGGGTTCAATACTTCGTCCACTTTTATTTCTCATTTACATCAATGATATTTGCAATGTCACAGAAAAAATACAGTTCATTTTATATGCAGATGATACCAGTATGTTTATGTCTGATGATAATATTAATACTTTATTGATACGTTTTAATGAAGAGATTCAAAAAATTTATGATTGGCTTCTTATGAACAAATTAGTTTTGAATGTGAAGAAAACTCAATGTATGATTTTTACTAATAAGAAAATTGATATACAGAATTCAGCAATTTATATGAATAACAATCTTATAAAAATTACGAATTCATTGTCATTTCTTGGCGTCATTATTGACAATAAATTATCTTGGCATAAACATATTGATTCAGTCTGCAATAAGATTTCTAAATGTATCGGTATTTTATACAAATTACGATATTTTCCTCACAATATTTTATGCATGATTTATAACGCTATTATATTAAGTCAACTTCAATATGGAAACATTGCTTGGGTAAATACATCAAATTATTCTATGGTCAGACTTTTCCGTCTGCAGAAGAAAGCAGTGAGAATTATATGTCACGCCAATTATCTTGCCTCCACTAAACCTCTTTTTATGAAATGTAATGTTTTAGATATTTTTGAATTGAACAAATATATTATTGGTGTATTTATGTATTTATGTTTTAAAAATTGTATTCCCCCAAGTCTTTCTTCCTTGTTTCAGTTAAATAGTGCTATTCATTCGTATTGTTTGAGAAATCCTCTGAATTATCATTTACCTCTTAATAGAACAAATGTTGGTTTATATTCTGTTTTGTATAGAGGACCTCTAATTTGGAATAACTTGCCACAGTCAATTAAAATGAGTCCATCTTTAAATGTTTTTAAACGAAGATTTAAATTATTCTTATTGGAAAAAGAAAAGTAATCTATACATTCGGGTATTACTCTGTGTTTGTTTGTTGTTTGTTTGTTTTTGTCTCTATGTGTCTATTGTTGAATATGTATTTTCAATCTCTTTGGTTTTAATATCTATGCATATTTATTTGTACAATTTAATATGACTTTTATTATAAATGCTTTTGTTATGGTGGCAGCTGCTTATAAAACTTTGTTTTTCTTGCTGTCTCCACATTCTGTTACATTTTTATTGTCAATTTGAATTTATTTATATACTTTGTCTGAATGTTTTTTATCTGTTTGAATGAAATAAACGCGAATTGAATTGAATTGAATTGTTAAAGACTCCCAGATTGAGCAAGTATTAAGGAATTTGAGCATTTTCACTTTGACTAATCTATTTTTATGGCAATTCAAATACTTTGAGCGGTCACTTTAAAAATATGGGGAAAATCCTGTCATGTTAGTATTTCACTTGACCTTTGACCAATGACCATCATAGCCAAAATCTTTCCGTACGTGTCATTGTGGAGTGATGGTGTCATGCAAATACTGTTTTTTTTTTTATGCATTGGTAATAATTGTGTAATAATATTTTAACAATATACCACACCTGTAGAAATTAGAATTTCAGCATTTTCCTAACATTGATCCTTTGACCTGTAAAATGAATCTCGCCTGGAACAGAAACGAGTTGCTACTCGATGACCAGATTTCTGGTCGCACTCTCAATTCCCACTTTTTCCTTCCTTTTGGATCTGCTTCCTCGTCGCACTCCGATTTCTCACTTTTTCCTTCCTTTTGGATCTGTCGGAATTTGGTGTGCCATTACACTTGTGCCAGGTCGTTTCATGCTACGCCATGCTGCGCAGGAAGGCATGACGAATCGTCAGTTTATCGCGGTAAGATAGTAATATGAAAATATCTTTCGTGTATACCTTCTACTTCAATAACGTAGACAACGGCAATGACAATTAGGGGTATACCCCTAAATACGCCAAAATCCCTATTGAGTGTTGGTTTGATTCTGTTAATCGAGATGGACGATTTCCTGGCCAGAAATTCCTTTCAAAGGTTGGTATTGCGGCATCGTTCTATCCAATATTATGTACTTCGTTGAGTTCGTGTTCAGCTAAAGCTGAATGGGATGTGATTGTTTGTGTTCATTCAGTCAGTCATGGATGGCTCTGCTCGTTTCCCCAACATAACAATTCGAACAATCTTAGCAAGTCACTTTTCTTAGATACTACCTCATACTCTTTGTTCTCTTTGTTGTATTTCTTTCAGGGAGGGCCAGAATGCTCTTTATTGTGTTGGGACTGCTTGAAGGTAAAACTTATCGCTTTTTATCTTGGAATGCTCGTTTCAAACGACAGGCTACAATAGGCCCTATATGTAGGCCTATGTATTCATGTATGTATGTATGTATGCAGACGAGAGGAAGAACGACTCGGATGTTTGGTTCTTGATTGACCTCTTGAGGTATCATGGTCCTTATTCTGTGCTTTGCTCTTTGTCCTATCTATGGTGGGTATCCACCTGACGTAACGGCCTGTTCAATTTGTAGAAATTCACTCTGTAGCAACATTCTGAACTCTCAAATACTATGAGATGGCACTTAGGCTCCCACATTGTGTTTGAGATGGTGATCTTATTCAAAGTTCAAGTTAGATTCAGTGTGTGTAGGTTTCCTGCACAGTGACGGATTTTCCGGATCTTCCGATGGTAACCTGTTAGTAAAATCAAATCATGTTCAAATCTGCATATAAGATATACAACATTATATTGCATACCACTGGGGAGGTAGGTGCATGAGCCCATTGGTGTTCGACGAATTTTGAGTAGAGAGAGCAATCATAGGCGAAATATGTGTTTTCAAGACACAGTCTCAGAAGGTGACCATTTTTTCAGGGCGTAAACCAGTTATGTCATTAATTGTTGGGTCCTCCTAATATGACAACCCTTGTACTAGCAACCTGTTTTACAAGAAAACTAGCGAACAGAGAACTAACATCACAACTCACAATTTCAGCTCCTGATTACAATGTTTGTTTGTTTCGTCAATACCAACCTACACGAACTCTTCGATCCTCCACTTTTGGTCTCTTACATATTCCGTTTTCTAGGAAATCTTGAGGGGAACGAGCTGGACCAACACTGTGGAATTCACTTCCTCGTGAGCTGAAAGACTCAAGCTCCATAACATCTTTTAGGAGTAATTTAAAATCATATTTGTTTAGTAGTGCAGTTTGAAGACAGACTTTCATGTCTTCTTTTTCATCTTCTTCTATTACGGTTTACGTACTTGTATTTTCAGTATTTTTACTTTGATGTAAAGCGCCTTGAGTATTTAATCAGAGTTGAGAATGGCGCTATAGAAATTGTATGTATTATTATTTTTTACATTCATTAGAACTTACATGGGTTTTTTTTTTCTTTCGCCATCCACGAAATCACAGGTGTTTACAATATGTCTGTCTATGTCCACAACAATAGGTTAAATTCATTCGGCGAGATACTTGGCAATGTCATAATATATGATACTGAGTTAATGGACGAAATGATGAGTAACTAGCAAAGGGACTTTCCCTTTCTGAATCTTGCGGTTAATTGTGTACGGACAAAAGACGGAAGGTGAGACTCGAGTAAGTCTTTTTCTTGTTTTGATATGTGTTTGTCGTCCTTCATTGATTTTTTTTTTTCAGTGATCTAAACAATGTGGCCTTTAGTTGTTTTGCGGGGTCCCTCCGAAGCTCTGTAAAAGTCTTGGAATCTGACAAACGTTACTGTTCCACCTTCTCTTTAAAAATCACTTTTTATTAAAAATAACAGTGGATTTTCTGCTGGACTTCAGCTGGAAGACGGATGTGTTCTTTGTCCTTGTGTAGGCCGTCATTGGCTAGGCTATCTTACTTGAATAAGTTAGGTCTCGGAGGCTTGTCACACTTAACAATTCTGACAACATCAAAACGGAGAGCTTTGGCTTCACTAGATAATGATTTATGAGATATATGTGTAGTATTGGTGATTACGTCATCATGGTGACGAAACAGCAAAGATGAATACCTTTTCCTATAGAACCTGCATCTGCTAAGTACACATTTATGTCAATTCCTTTGAGGACAAGTTCATTACCAATCGCGGATTCTTGACTAATTTAACTCTTTGTTCTGCATTTTTTAATTGTTTCAAGAGAGTGTAAGTTATTGATGTGTCGTTCCTTTGTCCTCAGGAAAAAGATTAATTTTTGCCGTCATTATATCTTATTCCTTGATAATATCTTCCGCGGTACATATGATACGGTTCGTATACAGGTAGATGAGAGATCTTAATAAAATCATGTTTTATTCACTGATTTCTGTGACGTATTTCTCGAATTCGGTGATGTCTCCTTATCCTTAAAGGAATTAGTTACAACTTTGCAGACAATGCAATAACCCAGCTTTCGTTAAAAGTAGTTATAAAATGTGAGTTAGGGACAGAAAGAGCCTATACGTGAAAATGTTGATCAGTATAACCTACGTTAAGAATTGTTAGATACACTCTTAAAATAGTTGGGCAAATAAATGCCCAAGTTTTAACCAACACTGAGCAACATACTGTCCACACAACTATTGGTTAAAATCTGCCCAACTGATGTTGGGTAATGAGTTTGCTATGTGGTTGGGCAAATTAAATTGCCCATCAGCTGTTGACCAATCAGACTTTACCCAACTTTGCAATTTTCCAACAGTTGATCATATTTTAAGTTGGGTAATCATTTGCCCAACCAATTTTACCCAATTAAATATTGCCCAACTTCCATTTCTCCGACTGTTTAGTAAGTTGAATTTTGGATTTTGAATCAAAAATTTTGTGTTGAATTATATGATAAATGAGTGTTTACCAGAACATATGTGTATGTCAAGACATTGTTCATATCTAACCTATCAAAATCCTACAGCTAGTCGTAAAAGCCTATACCTACAAGTACATCTCGGCTTAGCTTACATCCTAGATCTACTTAGTGCCAGGGATATTTTCATTCATTTAATAAGGCCATTTAGTTGTAATGTTTTAAGACATGGTTACCATATAGATTACACTTTTATTATAAAAACATGAAAATACCTCATCACAGGTGCAAGTTGAAATTGTGAATATCACGGCAATAATATCAAATAGATTTCTATTACATTTTAGACATTTAAGAGTTTATTGAAATCATAAAAACATTAAATTTAACAATATCTTTTTCGCGAAGAGAATTTAAGTAGCTTATGAATATTCATGAGCAAAACAACTACAACAAACAAACAAACAAACAAACAGTAGAAACCACTAGAAATCAAATGGTATCAACTGGTATCAAAATTTCAATGTTTTAGTTACTGGGTTTTAATCTGGAATGAAGTGGTAAGCAAGTCCAGTCAGGTGTACGGGTTTCAAATTGTGTCATCTATTTGCACACAAAGCGACACACACATGCACGTACACACACATACACACACACAAAAAAAAAAACAACCACAAACTAGCAATATTGTAGGAGTATCTTGTAGTTTGCTCCCACAGACAGATGCTCCCACAATGTTGATTTTTTTAACCCGTCCGGTGTTGACGGAATAAAGGGAAACGTAAGAAAATTATGTCAAGATACGTCCACAATGTAGCTCTTGCTTATATATAATATACATGTATACTGTATATATATAGACAATACCGTGTCTGCGTGTCTGTGTGTGTGTGTGTTTGTGTGTGTTGTCCCCCCCCCCTCCCATTCCTAAAAAGGAGAACACCCTATAGTAATTCTTGGTACCCCCTATACAAAATCGTAAGGTTCGGCCATCCTTCCATACGTCGTGTAGGCCTATACCACACACACACACACACACACACACACACACACCGTCACATACATACACACATACACGCATACACGCACATACTCTTTTACTTGTCCATGAAAATTTACCAACTTAGAAAGGAACGTAACAAAATTACCCAAGTGCTGGTAAGAAATACCCAGGTTTAATGCGCAAAATAATGTTGGTAAATTATATAATTTCTACCAAAGTATCAGTTGCCAAACAAAAATTACCCAACACACAAAGGGAATGTGTCACTTACACAACAGCAGGGCAAAAAGTACCCAACTCTCCATGACCAATTATGTTGGTAAATTAATATTCGCCCAATATTTAAGAAAGAATAATTGCCCAATGTTGGTTAAATCACCTAACAGCTCATATTGCGCGATAATTGCCCAGAATGATGATTTTTTTTTGTTTACCAACCAACAATTACCCAACTAAATTTACCCAATATTTTAAGAGTGTACACTAAATGTGAGCAATAGTAATGATAAAATTGCTTACAGAATATGTCGTCTACAGGTATGTTTTGATAAGAAAAATCGTGACATTTTCTAACATTTTAGGCTTTATTGCAAAATTGTTATATGGTAGGATGTTTTGAGATACAACTGACTTACTCATATTATGTATCATGTGATTACTCGAACATTCTAGATCACTGCTCCCAATAGTAAACAATACCTTTAATTTAAATTCATGAAATTCTTCCGTCAAGATGTTTTCATTGCAACTGATTGACAAATTGCCCTACATCGACGTCAATCAGTTGCAATGAAAACATCTCGACGGAAGAATTTCATGAATTTAAATAACAAAGCAGTACCCGCTGCATGCTATAAGGATTAGAACCAACACTTGCTGTCGGGCGAAAGCTCGGTGGTCTAGTGGAGATGACGCCTGTCCGGTGATCAGGAGGTCGTAGGTTCGAATCCTGCTCGAGTATGTACGCCCATGATTTTTTTTATCATGGCTACTACTAAAACACTGATCAATTCAGTGCTTATTTACGTCGATGTAGGGCAATTTGTCAATCAGTTGCAATACCTTTACTGATCCTCTTACACCATGCGCTTTTTGATGAAGTATAATAGCGCAGCTTAAAATGCCTCTGTCTACTCTGCCGGATAAGCAAACGCATGAAAAACGAATGTCGCTTTTTGGCATCCGTTGATGTCAGTTTTACCCTTAGGATGAATCTTTGTCTCCTGGTTATTTCCGTCAGAGCAGCCGAAAAACTTTGTACACGCACATTTTTTTTTTCTCGCCAAAAATGTATAGGCCGATCTGCTCCTTGTCCGAGAATTAGACGTATTTTCTTGTATCTGAAGTTTACTTTGATGTTTTTAACGCTTTTCCATCCGTCGGGCCTCCTGAAGAGTCCGCCATTGGTGCAAGGGATGGAACGGATGGAACGATATCTGTACAGCACATCAAAAGCATACGCACGGCATAGCCACATATGATGACTATATTACCGGGCGAAACGCATGAAGTTACTGATGACAACTGATACGACGGCCATAAGTGATGATTACAGCACACAGTATTGACAGGATATCTATTCACAGCGCATCCACAGTATATGACCAGGACATGAAGCTGATGATTAAGTCCTTGACAGATCTTGAGATGCCCTCATCTCCTATAAAGAGAGTAATACACAAAAATTTACAAGCCCTGCTTTTCTTGTTAATTCCTCTTTTCCATACAGAGTTACATAATGGGATTATATTGCTTACTTGTTTATCTATCTAAAAACCAACTTTGATATTATTATAATATTGTATCCGTGTCTTGATGAAACTTGTGTGATTCAAAGTTCCTTACAATATTATGTATATTGCTTTGTATTATATAGAAATAGGAATTTCTGAAACTTGGTTGCATTATGTCTCCCCAAATATGTTTAGTATTCAAAATTATGATATGATTCGTGCAGATAGAAGGACTGTGAAGAGGAGGTGGAGTAGCTTTGTATATACATAATCAACTTCGTTACAAACTCCGACCTGACTTATCCATCAATGGTGTTGAAAGCTTACTCGTCGAAATTATAAATGATAAAACTAAAAATATTATTATAGGTATTATTTATAGACCACCAAATAACGAAATAGATTTATTTTTAGACAGCATTGAAATTTTTTCAAATACAATTATTCATGAAAATAAAAGTTTGTTTTTAATGGGGGATTACAATATTGATTTACTAAGTACGACAAACCATAATTCTTCTAGATTTCATAACACATTATCATTAAGTAGTCTTTATCCTAACATTAATAAGCCTACGAGAATCTGTAACACCACGTCAACTGAGACTTTAATCGACAACATCTTCTCTAACATTATTGATAAAAACTATACTAATGGCATACTTTATTCAGAGATATATATCTGATCATCTTCCCATATTTACCATTCACGAGCACATTGGAAACGTTCAACCAAAACAAAAATGCTATAGAACGCGAAGAAAAGAATCTCACGAAAATATTAATTCATTAATATCTGATTCATCACGCGAACAATGGCAAGATGTGACTTCGGTCAATGACGCGAATCTATCTTACGAAATGTTTTTGCATAAATTTCTTTATTATTATAATAATCGTATTCCCTTAGTTAATAAGAACAATCGCGCAAAAATAAAACAACCATGGATTACCAAAGGGCTAATGCGTTCTATACTCACCCGTAATCGCTTATATAAAATGTCCCTACGTAAACCAACACCACAGAACAAAGCAAAATACAGAACATATCGAAATACATTAACCACATTAATCCGGGCATCTCGAAAGCGATATTATTCAGACATACTAGAATCAAATAAGGACAGTAAAACCAAACTGTGGCGAACTATCAATGACCTTATTAAGAATAAAAAGAAAGAACTCCCGACCGTTATTTCCGAAAATGACCAAGATATTAACGACCCTGAAATCATTGCAAATTGTTTTAAGTTTTAATAAGTTCTTTACCAACATAGGCCCCAATCTCGCCTCAACAATACTTCCAAACGCTGGAAATTTTATAGATTACCTTCCTGAAAGTAATAATAATTCTTTATTCTTTACTCCCACGAATGAAAATGAAATACTGAATATTGTTCGATTTTTTAAGTCGAGTAGATCTTGTGGCCACGATGGATTAAGTATGCACTTACTAAGACAAATAATACATTTTTTAGTAACCCCCATAGTACATATCTGTAACTTATCATTATCTACTGGGATCTTCCCAAATTCTTTAAAGATTGCGAAAGTAATCCCTATTCACAAAAAAGATGATGCGTCCCAAATAAAGAATTATCGTCCAATTTCATTATTGCCCGTCATTTCCAAAATCCTTGAAAAGATTGCACATGAACGTTTGTATAAGTTTCTGGTTGATAACCACATTTTAAATCCTAACCAATTTGGTTTTCGAAAAGGTTTTTCTACAGAGTTTGCAATCATTCAAACTTGTGACAAAATTATCGATTCTATTGCGAACAAACAGCACGTGATAGGAGTTTTTATGGACCTGAGCAAGGCCTTTGATACAATAGACCATGGAATTTTATTAAAAAAGCTACATAATTATGGCATAAGAGGAATAGTTCTTTCCTGGTTCCGAGATTATTTATCCCAACGTCAGCAATACGTAGCATTTCATTCAAGTACCTCGTTTAAGTCATATATTACTTGCGGTGTACCACAGGGATCCATTTTAGGACCTCTACTTTTTCTTTTATATATTAACGATATTATAAATTCCTCAACCCTTCTCACCTATGTATTATTCGCGGACGATACCAGTGTCTTCTACTCTCACAACTGTTTAAACACACTAGTTGATATACTTAATTCTGAGCTTGCAAAAATTTCTACATGGTTTAAATGCAATAAATTATCACTAAATATAGATAAAACGTGTTTCATAAACTTCAATACTTCACATTTGCAACCGATAATGCCCAATAACATTATTATTGATGGTATGCCCATTATTGGAAAAAAATCAACCAAGTTCTTAGGGGTAACCCTTGACTCCAACTTAAATTGGAATAACCACATTGACAATATAACCACATTAATATCTAAAGTCATTGGAATACTTCGGAGATTAAAATATTTTGTAACGGAAAAAGTACTCACTGTGTTATACAATGCATTAATCTTACCGTACATTAATTATTGTAATGTTGTCTGGGGAAACTGTAATAAAACCAAAGAAAATGTTATTTTTCTTTTACAGAAAAAGGCAATAAGAATATGTACCAACTCACATTATTTAGAACATACTGATCCATTATTCCTTAGACTAAAAGTTCTTAAAGTTGACGATATACACAAATTTCAAACAGCAATATTTATGTTCAAATACACGCAAAATCTACTCCCACTCTTCCACAACGCATTTTCCCTTAACAGGGATGTCCATGCTTACCCCACGCGCCATCGTAATGATTTCCATTTGAATAACCCTAAACTCCTATTAGCTCAAAAATCAATTCGGCATAACGGGCCTGATATTTGGAATTCACTCCCTCTCCACATAAAACAGTGCACATCTCTCTATTCCTTTAAGGCAAATACAAAGAAATATTTCTTGGCACAATATCACACGGTACAGTAATCATTAAATATGTACCTCTTATACTCAACAACAAGGCAATATTTGGTCCACCCCCCTTTCCTTTTCTTTTACTTTGCTGCTTGACCCTTCGCCCATATTATAACATATTCAATCATTTTCTTAGAAGTGCTGACCATCAACACTTTCGCGCTTCATCACCTGCACACGCACTCACAGGCACCACTCCTGTTTACCAAATAATTGTATAAAACTGGATTTACACGCACTTTAACATGGCCCATCCGTATTAGTGTTCAAGTACTACAATAAAAAATGGTAATTTAACTCTGGCTGTCCGTCTGTTCAAGCACGGTTTATAATAACGGCCCTCTGCATCATATGTATATTATATATTGTACTGTGAATCAAGTCATTATTGGCCATATAAACATTTTGTATGTTATTTAACGTTTCATTTGTCTTTATATACAAAATATGACTTACTATGTAATATGTCAATAATTTTCAGAATTGTATTTGTGTAATTGAACCTGCCTTTGTTATTTTTGTATTCTGAAAGAAAATATGAAATGCAGAAAATAAAATCTTTTCAAACAAACAAACAAAAAATAAAATCATTTGAATTGAATTGAATTGAATTGAATTGAATTGAATTGAATTGAATTGAATTGAATTGAATTGAATTATTATGTTCCGGCCTTCACATTTGACTCGTCACGGTAAGTGTTCTGTGACGTTCGATGTACGTCTCATGTGTCACCCATTTGTTCCTCGTGCGTTTTGTCCCGTGGGCATGCGGTTGCTATTCGTTTCTCATGCGTTTGCGCACGTTCCACTGTCTTGTAGCAAATCGCCCCAGGTGCGTTGTTTTTTCGTTTTGTTCGGCCCCCAAACCGTGCATGTGCGCTCCTCTGAAACGGCAACTTTTCACTATGTCAATCGAATTGACAATTTGATCAACGGATGAGCAAAATTGTTCGTTTCTTGTACGGTGGGCCTGACCAGCAAATTGTGACAGGGGCTTTGGTGCGACGTCGATCCATGCAGAGGCAGGGTTGCCATTATCGGTGGAACGTAAGACATTATGAAGACTGTTTTCTTTTGTCAATAAGAAGTCAAATTTTGAATTTTGTGAAATTCTCTTCGTATATGCTTGTACTTGGTAGAAAGTAACACCTCTACAATAGTTATTACATCTTACTGTCACAAGTATGCGAAATTGGGAAGTATATAATATTCTTAGCTGGTAGAATTTGAAAATAGGATTATCATTTGCTTTTATCATCGCCTATATATGCTCCTGAATAGTACCATTGACTCTTATTGTAACCACAGCACTGCACAGCACTGGTACATATTGAGGACGATAGTTGCTGTTATTATGGAGAAAGCAACCTCCCGTCATTTTGAAAGTCTTTAAAAGTGTATATGGATGGACCAGTTAATCTAACTGAGTGACTTTCACCCAACGATAAAAGCAACATATTCAACCACAACGGACTACCCCTTACTACTCCAAAACAGTTAAATGCGATTGCTACATCTTCTTTTTAAATTCATTCTAAAAAGCAGTAGTTCTAAAGTGAGAAAATGAATTGAATGTATCAACGAGACTCATTGGACACGCCCTTTTTTCAGAAGTAAAGTCGCATACACACACACACACACACACACAAACACATTTATGACATAGCACATTAAGATACAGACCCACCGAGTCCTACGAGAGAAACTATTCATTGTTAATGTTAATGCACACAACTTTCATTTTGGCTTTGTGATTTAAATTAAATTCTATGTTGATAATGGAATGTTTGCGATTTTACAGAAATGTGGATCACATTTTTTTTTCTTATTATGACGAGGACTTGGTTTCACATAGTTAAGCACACAGTTATGTAGTCTTACACCGTTTCAATTTACCACAGTGAGAGATAATCAGTGATTTCCTTTTTTATTCTCAGAGAATGACAATTTTGAATAGGCTCCTGTCCTTTTATTTGAGCCTGTGCTCAAAAACCTGGCCCCACTTAGCAGGCATCACAAAAGCACTAAATAAGGCAAATTATTCTCAAAGAATGGCGGCTTCAATAGGATTATGTTTAGCAAACGTAAGCCTTGCCTAACTTGATAGGTATCACTTAAAGGAAACCAAAAACCAAAGAGAATGTGCTTGAGTGAAAGCAGCAACAATATTAGAACACATCAGAGAAAGTTTGAGGAAAAATCGGACAATCGATGCAAAAGTTATGAATTTTCAAAGTTTGGGTGTTGGAACCGCTGGATGAGGAGACTACTAAAGGTTATGACATCATGTGTGGACATCAATGTAAAAAATATTAAGAGAATTCCACAAAATTTCACTTTCTAGCATAATGAAAGAGCACTTGACTATTAATTTCAGAAAGCAGGGGCGGGGGAATAATTGCTACCCTTAAAATATGTCAGTATCAAAGTGATGGAATGAGTAATCTTTCATGTAAAACATTTTCTTTATTCCTACTGGATTTGCTATTTAATTCTAAGTTTCTGTCACTGCTCTGTGTGTAAAACTCATGGCTCTAAAATGTAGCTTCTAGTCATTTGAAGGAAACACAATCATAGCTATGTCACGCAATTTGCATCAAAGCAAAGTTGGCATTTTTTTTTTCTACATCCTCACAAAAATCTATGAAAGTCATATTGATTTAAAGAATAGACTGTTTTCCCAAAGCATGACAACGTTGCTGTCTCAGAATAATGTGGCACTCAGTGAGTTTGCACAGTGGCATATAAAGAGTTAACAGTTTGAATTCAAGAAAAAAAAATTGTACATGATCAATACTATGAAGATTTAGGCAGAATATATCATAATGGAGAAGAGACGAAATACGCCGTTTTGGCTTCAAGCAAAAATTTCAAACCATACTAGACTGGGCATTACATGTTTGACATCACTTCATTGTAATTTACATCTCGAGAACAGGACCAGGAAAAAGACCAAGACCTCGAAACCGACGACGATCTTGTAGGACGAGTTGAATCCCCCGAATCTATCAGCCGCAAACCCTGCAAGGGAAAGGACAGACAAAACGTTACATTGGAACGTGGTTTTAAAAAGAACGACACAGCTGTCGGCATTGTCTGCCCCTTTGGAAAGAACGTGATAAGGACAGTGATATTTTGAATGACAAGAGATTGTTTTTGCATAAATGAAGAGGAAATCCACCCCAAAAATAAGAATGTGTGAAAGAAAGAGACAGAACATTCCAAAACATTCCAAACAGAACAATAAAGAACATTCCCAAAGATGACAACAATCGGATAAGAAGTAAGAAAGATATGACATTTTAAAATTTCACATTTTTTTCCTAAAACATTTTTTTCCTGTCCTTATAAGTATTCAAATGAGCGAGTTGCTGATGTCATGCCCTCACAATTTTTCATGTATGTTTTATTTCGAAGTTCGGGAAATTTGTTATTCTTAACTAGTACAGGTAAAAGCATACTCTCATACCAAGTTTTGTTTGGTTTTTTTCATTTTGGGTTGTTTTAAGGCAAATTTCATATTGTTATACAGTTAAAATGTTAGATTTTTGTCATTTCTGTACTTGAAATGAATAAGAAATTGTAAATCCATGACATCATCAACTTCCTGATGTGATTATTCATAACGAATGGTCAAAGAGTGGTTTCCGAAAACTTGTCAAATGTCAGAATGTCATAACTACCTCATTTCTTATGGGCGTCACCAGGGGGGGGGGGGGGGGGGGTGCGTTGGGTGCGAACGCACCCCCTTCAGACCTAAAAAAAAAAAAAAAAAAAAAATCACCACTTCAGTCTGCGAGCGACTTCAACGCCGGACGCTACATAATTATTCTTGTTTTTTATTGTTTTATTTTTTCATTTTGCACCAGGGACAAAAATTGCGGGCAAAAACAATTCGCACCCTGGGTTCTGGCAGCACAGATTTTATACATATCTACTAATATTCTACAGTGTTTACTATTTATCGACCGCATTGTACATCCGTACGGTACGGAGCACGTACACGTTTGCATGTAGGACCCTACGTGTGCTACTCACAAGTATGTAGGGTGTATGTACAGCACGTTACTTCTGACCAATCCATTTTGATAATGCGAGCCCAATTAGCCTCATTAAAAAAAAATGGAGGGGCAAGTATATCATTTTTCCCACCCCCTCCCATGATTCCAGAGACGAGAAGATTTTCTTGCTTTTTTTTGACCGAAAAAAAAGTTGCCCCCATAAAAGCATTGGAGGGGTAAGCATATTATGATTTTGCTCCTCCCCTATAATTGATAATTCCCAAGATGAAAAGATTTTTCTTGCTTTTTGACAGAAAAAAAGTTGCCCCTATAATGTTGGAGGGGCAAGCGCACCATTTGCCCCACCCCACATAATCATAATTCCCGAGATGAAAAGATTTTCTTGCTTTTTTGTTAGAAATCTGTCCAATTATTTCCTCCAAAGTGTGCACCAGGTGGCAGGTTGCTGAATTTCAATTCTAAAAAAGCAAAGTCTCTCTCGTGTGGGAGGGGGATACCCCTTCCCACACCCTCCCCCGTTCGGTCTGTTTTCCATGGACTTAATACACCTATAGATTGACAGATTTACAAATGTTTCGTCGAAAGTGTGCACAAGATCTGTCACTTAACTTTATAAAAATTCAAAAGTTCCGTCGTGGGGGAAGGGATATTATCTCCTTTCTCACTGGCACAGCAAAGGGGGGGGGGGGGGGGGAGATGGGGCAGTCGCCCCCCCCCCCCCAAAAAAAAAAAAGATTTTGACCGGGGATTTGGAAGGCGAAAAAAAAAAATATATAATCGAATATGGGAGAGGTATCTTGCCACCCTCCCATTGCCTTGTCCCTTCTATAGACTTAGTACACTATGGGGAATGACAATTTCCGAATTTTCCACAAAAAGTGTGCTTCAGATCGATTTATTTCAATTCTAAAAACTCAAAAGCTCCGTCGAGGATGTGGGAGTGGGTATCCCCCTCCCACATCCTCCCCCTAAACTCTACCTCACTATATTTTGTACATACACAGAGATGATGCACACTCGGAATAAGAGCCATTAACACCTCAATGAAAAAAAAAAAAAAAAAAAAAAAAAAAAAACCTATTTGTTTGAATTATTTTTGGGAGGGGCTGGAAAAATTCAAGTAATGCACCAAAAGTTTGGACAAGATCGCTGAATTTCAGGTCTGAAAATACAAAATCACCTTCGTGTGAGAGGAGAAATGCCCCTTTATGTACACCCTCGTATGCATGCTTTTTCTGTTTGATTGCTTAACAGATAGTGTTCATAATGTTCATTGTAAGAATTGATACAAGAAGTTTATTTAGATTATACCATTCTATAGGCAAATTGTTCAATACTATATAGTAATAATTTACATCAAAATGTTCTGCTACCTTAAATAAGTGGGACTGTTTCAAGTCGATAAAACAAGCAAAAACATGCATCAAATTGCACCATTTACAACATCAAAATGCATAAAGTTCTCACCATGGGAGGGGGACACACCCTCCCCCTCGCTCACTCCGCTCGCTCCTGCTTGGTCGCGTTCATGATATTTAGTATAAATACTAAAAAAAGGAAGTTTATTTGGATGATACTATTTTATAGACAAATTGTTCAATAATAATCTACATCAAAATTGGACTGTTTCAAGTCGATGAAACAAGCAAAAACATGCATCAAATTGCACCATTTACAACATCAAAATGCATAAAGTTCTCACCATGGGAGGGGGACACACCCTCCCCCTCGCTCACTCCGCTAGCTCTTGCTTGGTCGCGTTCATGATATTCAGGTAAAATATTAAAACAGGAAGTTTACTCGGCTGATACTATTTTACAGACAAATTGTTCAATAATAATCTACACCAAAATATACTGCTACCTTAAACGAGTGGGACTGTTTCAAGTCGATTAGTCCATGGGCCAGGCCAGATATTGGTACCATCTGAGGTGGCAAAACCTTTTTGGTGTCATTTTGTTTGTCGGGCATAGATATGCTTATCAAGCTATGATAGCATTTCCAAATGAGTAGCTTAGTCATAGTAAATGAATTTTTAACCAATTTGGTCTCGTTGTTATATCCCTATACTTCTGAATCGAAACTAACCGCTATACAAAGAAGAGCGCTGTCTTCTGTATGTTCCATAGAGCTGTAAAATGCAGCTCTATGGTATGTTCACAGGTGTTCTATTGTAAACGCGGTGCGCTTAGTCTTTATTCAGGGCAGCGAAGGGAATATCCAACGGTTCTGATGTCCACAGTGCTTAGTCTTTATTCTAGACAGAGAAGGGAATATCCAAAGCGTATGATACAGTGTATATCCTTTTATCTAAAAACAACAGCAACAACAAAAGCAATTTCTCGTGAATTTTACCGTATCTTTCAATTATTTATCATTTTCCGGTGAAAACGCTGATACCACGCCAATTTTGCTTTATTTCCCTCCAACAATATAAGATGATGCAAAAACAATGTACCGGTACACTACGATACATTATAATGAATGATATTGTAAATGAACAGAGTGATTTTGTTTAAAATTTATGTATTTGTTGATAGAGTAGCATAAAAAAACAGTATAGATAATCCCTTTTATGAGGAACTTTAGATATGATAACGGTACATTGGTCTAGATAAAGACTAAGCGCACCTCGTGACAGCTGTGGACATCACAACCCTTTGGATATTCCCTTCGCTGCCTTGAATAAAGACTAAGCGCACCGCGTTTACAACAGAACACCTATGGACATACAGAAGCCAGTGCTCTTCTTTGTATAGCGGTTTAGTTTCGATTCAGAAGTATAGGGATATAAAAACGAGACTAAATTGGTTAAAAATTCATTTACTATGACTAAGCTACTCATTTGGAAATGCTATCATAGCTTGATAAGCATATCTATGCCCGACAAACAAACTGACACCAAAAAGGTTGTGCCACCTCAGATGGTACCAACAACCCATTTTTCGAGTCTTGGCCCATGGACTAGATAAAGCAAGCAAAAACATGCACAAAATTGTACCATTTTTTACAACATCAAAATGCAAAGAGTTCTCACCATGGGAGGGGGACACCCCCTCCCACACCCTCCCCCTCACTCACTCCGCTCGCTCTTGCTTGGTCGCGTTTATGATATTCAGTGTAAATATTAAAAACAGGAAGTTTATTTGAATGATAATATTTTATAGGCAAATTAATCAATAATTACATCAAAGTATACTGCTATACCATATACACAAGTGGGACTGTTTCAAGTCGATTTAAACAAGCAAAAACATGCACCAAATTGCGCCATTTACAATATCAAAATGCAAAAAGTTCTCACCGTGAGGGGGACACCCCCTCCACCCCCCCCCCCTTTGCTCGCTCCGCTCACTCGGGCTTGGTCGCTTGGTCCCTCGCACACTAACACCCCCCCCCCCCTCAAAAAAAAAAAAAAAATCCTAGCTACGCCGGTGCCCTTTCCCCGCTTGATTTCCCTTAAAAAACAAAAGTCTGGGGATTGAGAGCTTCCTAAATTCCAGATGTCTGTCAAAATACTCGTTACATTAAATGTCAAAACGCACCCCCCCCCCCTTGAAAAAAAAGCTGGTGACCCCCCTGTTTCTTATCCGATTTTTCATTCCATTTTCATTCATATTTTATATACGTACAGACTCGGGTATAGGAATTGAACCTAGGGCCTCCTGGTAATACCAGACAGGCGTCTTGTCCAAAAGGCCATCGAGCTTCTGCCCGATGGCTAGTGCAGGTTTTGATCCTTATTAGCATACAGCGGGTAGTAATTATTCAAATTCACGAAATTCGTCATTCTACGCATGAATTTCATTACTTTGAATAAAGTCAGATCTGGTATGTAGTAACTACGAATATATCTCTCAAAAGGCGCGGTCACACTGACAAAAGATCGAGAAGTTTAAGATCGCGAAGTTTGGGCCATTCGTACGCGCGCAAGAAAGAGTGCGCCGTCCGATGGCTAGTGATTGTGACGTAACAATGCACATCTGTGCATGACAATGGCCTCGCGCTTCGGAAACACCGCCTGCAAACAGATCGAGAAGTTTCGCGAGAAGTGTCGCGGGAAGTTTGCGGTCACACTGACAAAACTTCGAGATCTTAAAGAATTTCGCGATCTTTTGCCAGTCTGACCGCGCCTAAAAAGTATCAGAAAACTGATAATTTCGGCAATAAACACACTAACTGAAAATGATGAATGTTACCTGCAATGAAGGTACCTGCAAACGTCCCTATCCCAAACTGAAACTCCCCTAAACCCAAAGCGATGGAGCGATGATCAGATGATACCAAATGACGGACCACAATAGCCATCATCAACCCGCGACCAGCCAGGGTGAATGAAGACAAGATTGATGTTAAGTAAATGGCAGCCGACCGGAAGATTAGAACGTCACATAGTAGTACCAGAGTGTTCAGAACGGTGAGAGACATGTGAATTTCGTGAAGTCTGGAGTATTTCTCCGTGAGGAGTGCAATGACAATGCGACCGGTAATGTTCGCGACGGCTACACAGTTGGTAACCAGGATTGCAAAATAAATTGTCATGCCACTTTCAATTGCACGAGGGAGAAGGAAGGCATGCCACGCGCTATGAGCCATGCCAAATGCTGCCAATGCCACTAGGTATAGAGTTAAGGATGGATTCTTGTAAAATTCTGAGCTTCTTAGACCATTTGCGACCATTGCCAGAATGTTTTCAGTCTGTTGGTGATGCCTGTTACTGAGCTGAGACTTCTTTACACATCGAGAGTCTTGAAGGTCTGACACAATCCCTGGACTTTCATCTGACGCATTATCGGAGTGTTCATGAAGTACTTCTATTTCATCTGATGTGTGTGAATTTCGATTTGAAGGAGCTATGTTGGCGCCTTCAGATTTCTTGCAGTCTACTTCGCTCATGGCATCGTCTGGTTCTCTGTTCTGTTCGTTATGCTCCGAAACATCTCCACATATAGGTTTCGTCTCCTCGTCCGTTCCGTTATCCTCCTTCTCTGCCTCATTCTGAGACGATGTGGGCAGCTTCGGAAGAATTGCCATGGTCATGGGCGTGATGTTCCCCAGAAGCCCGCCTATGATCAACATGGCGCCTCTCCAACCATACACGTTCATCAGGAACTCCCCGAGCAACGGAAAGATGGACATACCTGCCGCGAAACCGGATATTCCTATGCTGTAAAAGAGGCCAAAGTGTGTTTTTGCCTGCTCGCTGAGTTCCAGTAGTACGCACATTACCATGAAGGAAAATCCGAATCCTGGACAATAGGAAAGAAAAACAAAACAAAACAAAACAAAAGTTTCGTCTGCTAATGGATCGTGTAAGCCATTCCTATGTAACATGGGATATTTAATAGAATGATGGGACTAACGAAAGTAATATCCAAGATCATCAAAATGAGGTTAAGCGTATACGGAGTTGTTTTCCACGTGTGAAAGTCACGATCCATTGCAATGCAGTTAATGAATTACAGTATTGTATAGTATTGTTTAACAGTGGGTGTACCTGTTTCACTACCAGTCGTTGCCAGTTGTCATGGCAGGTTTTGCTTTTAGTCGTGGTGGGCTAATGATAGTAAGTCTCTGCCAAAAATTACCGAATTCTTATTAAAGAGGAATATCTCAGTCACTGTGACGATGAAATTCTCAGTATCGAAAGCGGAAGGGTATACTCTCACACATCTCCACGACTTCTTCCAGTTATTCATGACTTAAAGGGGAAAAATACCAAGTGGAAAGGTGCATCAGCCATCAGGTTGTCTCAAATCATCTCGAAAACCATACCTAGGACTGTAATTATGTTAGAGGTATTGTAAGCTAACTCTCCTGAAAATTTTGACCAGAAAAACTGCTTATTATTAATTCTGGGGAAGAAAATGTGAGGCCTTCCGATCGGCTACATTCTTCGATTTTTAGAGCAACCCGCTGTACTAAGGCAACGATTGACCGTTATTGTAATAGCGCCACCGTGCGGTGGCCAGGCGAAATACTATACCGAGCCGTTGTGATGTGTGGTAGGGTGGCCGCCGTGCGAAAAACCAATGATCCACCACACAACCAACCAGCGCTGCATACTGTACGTCTGAAGCTCCTTTGCACTGCTGTCATGCCATGCATTGGCATGCCCCAGACGCGAAGGCCAGGCAGGGCTGACATCGAACAATCAAAGTAGGCAGGCAGGAAGGGTCGGAGTGTCCGTGTACTGTATGCAACCTGATACCACAGGACCAGCTCCAATGTACTATCGTGTTTCCACACAACAACACACACACACACACACACACACACACACACATACACACATATAGCCCAACCAACGCTCCATACAGCGCTGCTGGTTAGCTAGCTGGCCGGTACATACACCGAAGAGATTTTTCTCTCCTCGATCTCTTCGTGGTACACAATCTCACTGATGCTGCACAGCACTCACGTTGCGTAGCCGACTGCATGCGATACATTATTTTGTACAGTGTGTACTAGTACATGTAGTAGTACAATCAGCGAGCTCGAGATTGGCGGGAAGTTGGAGTCTTGGACCTACCTGTGTATGAGCAGGGAGGTGGATTTCTTTCTCTCCCTGGACCTAGCTAGCAGAGCAACAGTTTGCTGTATACGCTGTTATTTTCGCGTACAGATTTTCACGAGTAACAGAGCCATAGACCTGTTTTTTTTTTTTTTTTTTTTTTTTTTTTTTTTTTTTTTTTTTTTTTACTCCACGAAGGGAGCTGGGTGAGAGTCTCTTCCCACATCCCCGCTCTAAGCAAAATTTTGCTTCGTGTCTGTCTCTAGTATAGTATTGTGGGTAAATTTTATTGTCGCGCTATGCACACCCCAAGTTTTTTGGTTTTTTTTGTAGCTCCATGCCCTTACCGAACAGGCCACGAACATTGCCTTGTGACGATACGCCCTGGGCCCCGTCTTATAAAGCCTTCATATCAATCACAAGTCCCCAAATCAATCGCAACTTGCATTGCAGCACACACAAAAGTTGTGATTGATTTCTATCACAAGTCTTTATAAGACAGGCCCCTGAGCTAACGAGGAACAGTTACGGGAGGGCTGCCCTCTCGCTCAAGACTTGTAATTGTTCAAATCAATACAACACAGATAAATCGCCGTAAAAGTACAGGTACCACCAGTGAGTGATATAGTAGACAGTTCACCGTTACTATACATGTGCTCCGTCAGGGAATAATCTTTCAGAATCCACACTGAAACGTCATGCCTTGTAATACATCCATGTAGCAGCATTCTGGCAGCATGCTGGAGCTGACAGTGCCCGTAACCCGTAGCACTAAACTTTTGTTTGGTTTTGCTTTTGTTTGTTTGTTTGTTTGTTTGTTTGTTTGGGTTTTTTGCGAGCCCCTAGTATATTGTACTACGTTGCACTACATGTATAATGGTTACCTTGAAATACTGTTACATGTATGGAGCCTAGCAATACAGAGGTATACAATTTTCCTAAATCTCCTACCTGTTCTCCTGCTTGAGATTTATTTTCTAACTTGACTGTCATCGTCTGTTGAAAAATAAGCCTTAGATAGCATGAGATAACATCTAAGAACCCTATATTAGAGCTGGACCCCGACCACAAGGAACTCATCGCGCTTCGCGCACATCGAGTTGGAGTCTCCCGTTTGCTAGGGGTTTCAGGCGGGAGAATCTCCAGATCAGAAGCGTGCTTGAGGTTGATGGAGTCACTGGCAAGTATAGTAAATACTAATAAACTGACTCTCTCATTGTGACAATCATACTGTGTGTATAAGTACTGGACGAAAATCTATTAGAGGAACAGGTCGCCTCGATCAATCCATGAAAGTACTCGTAATAACCTTCAACGTAGTGAGTATAGTGTACAATGTAATATGCCAATGTAATGACCTACCTCCTCTGAAATTCGTTATTCCTGAGTTAATCCGAAGGTGAAATAAGACCCTATAGTCATGCTACACATGACTCGAAAGTTAAAAAAAAAAAAATTAACAAATGAAAAATATAATAATGACAAACGTTTTGAATAATTTTTTTTTTTAGTTTACAAATTATTTTCTTTTTCATTTTCAGATTATACCGCGCTTCTATGATAGTGATGATGATTATAATTACAACTAGAGAAGCACTCTGAGAGCGCAGACCTCCGCCAAGCATGCAAATCATTTTCACCACTGAGTCTTGTTCTTCCGTAGAAATATCAGTGATTTCAACCCATACGTACTGCATTGTGTGCTGAAAGTTGCCAGATTTCCCCAACATAACAGAATAATAAAAAATCATGTCTGGGGAGAGACGGCGCAGACAAGTCTGTCTATATGTCATGTCAATGCGTTGTGATGTACTAGAAAATATCAAAACCAAATGCAAGATAATGATGTCCAATACTAATTGAAAGATATTTCGGATGAGCTATCGAGTTGCGTGATTCTTAATTTGGATAACGAAAAAAAAAATAAAAAGAACAAAACAGTAACAAAATAATAATCAAAACATACACTGCTAGATAACCATGCTCTGCTTGACAGTTGAAATAAAACGTAGACCACGATGTATTTGTTTGTTTGTTTGTTTGTTTTTTCACGATGATTTAACCGCTTCTGAATTATAGGCATATTAAAATAAATAGGACTTCGATATATACTTGGCGGGGGGAGGGGAATCGTGCAAAATCACACGTACAAAAGTATAATGATAAAAAAAATAATAAAGCTCCGGGTTACTGCTTTAGTCAACCAATAGCGGTGTGTGTGTGTGTGCGTGTGTGTGTGTGTGTTTTAATTCTCACTCACTTTCTTCCGTGATAAACTTCCTCGAATGTAAGTTATTGACTTGTCATATACCTCCGTCAAAGGAAGGAGGTATATGCATGTTTTCTTCGGCATTCGTTGGTTTGTTTGTTGGTTTGTCTGTGTGCAAAATAAGTCATAAAGTTGCGAACGGATTTGAATGAAATTTACAGGAAAGGTTGAGAGTGACACAATTTTACAGATTTTATGACGAATTTTCGATATTTTGGCAGGGATATTATAGCGGGTCAATGAACATGGGAGTAATGCACAATTATTTGCTAACGATTTGCCTATATAACATATTTGTGTATAAAAGTTAAAGAAAAACTCTCCAGTCTTGTGAACCCATCATAATCAGAAGACGAAACCACTTTACTGTCCGGGCGCGTATATTATATTACATTCTTTTAGCTCAAAAAATTATTGTCTTCATCGGAACTTATCCTGAATGATCTCTCCAAAAACTTAATATAAACTCATGTTCTTCTATTTTTATTTCAAAATTGCATGTTATCCATTGAATATGATTCCTTTGTCCATTGTTTGTTTATTTTTTCTTCTTATTATTTGTCCTTTTCTTTCTTTTTTTCGTATACTTCGCGGTATATAATAATGTGCAAGCTATACATGTATACTTTTGCGGTTCATCCTATACATCTTTCACCTCTTATTCAGGATAGGTTTTTTTCATATTATAATACATAATATAAAACATCTCGTATACGCTGACGCACTTTCTACATTAATGATCAATGTATCGTAATTGCATGTGTATTCTAGCATTTTTTCCTTCTTCTGTGTACTATAAAAATATATATTAGATCAGTGTGACGTAAATTGAATGTGCTGAAACTGCGTGTCTACACAGGCCAGAGTCTCAACGGTTGATAAGACTGCGGTTTTAGTAATTCAAATCATTAAGTTTACAATATTGAAAGATGTCATGAAAACTATGTTTAGAGAGAAAATGACCAGACAGAAATATTTTGTTGCGTAGTAGGAAAGGTATAAATATACTGCAATACTGCAATTTACGATTATCGACGAATTTAGGAAGAAATATTCAGTTGACTGATATTTTGATGAGACATCCAAGGTCATTGATGTGTTTGGCGAGAAGGGCAGACAATAATCTTTCATATTTGTGTTGTAGATGAAGTATAGTCCTAATTACAACAATCAATGTGAAACATTATCGAAGCAAGTACGCGAAGAAATTATATCCGATTTATAGAAAACAATAATGAGATAGGAAGGAAAGAAAAGGTGTAGGCCAAATGAGGTTGGAGTTCCATCTGGCTGTATAAACATTCAAACCGCTGTCAGTTTTTTTTTGATGTATAAAAGAATTCCACATTACATGTGCATTTGTGACTTTGATGATCGGGTTTCAATAGGCGTTTTCACATCAGCCCGATGTTTCGAGATAGCGCGCTATTTTCTGACTTGGGAAATTTTCCCGATAGCGAAATAGCGCGCTATTTGATAATGTGAACACAAATTAACGCGCTAGTTGTATCGCTCTGATCGAGAAACTTTCTCGAGTCCAACTCGGGAAATTTCTGAAATAGCTGGATAGTAGCGCGCTGTTTGATAGTATAGGCGTTTTCACATTAGCCCGATGTTTCGAGATAGCGCGCTATTTTCTGACTTGGGAAATTTTCCCGATAGCGAAATAGCGTGCTATTTGATAATGTGAACACAAACTAACGCGCTAGTTGTATCGCTCTGATCAAGAAAATTTCTCGAGTCCAACTCGGGAAATTTCTGAAATAGCTGGATAGTGTAGCGCGCTACTCGGATAATTAATGTGAAAACGACTCGAGAAATTAGCGCGATGAATTCCATCATTCCTGTTTGGAGGCATTTTTTTTCAATCCATCCAATCACATGGATTAAGGGAAACTACAGAGTTTAAAAATGATATACAAACATTGAAGAGTAATCTATTCCATGATTGGTAAATCAATCTTTAACAAAAATTTAAACAGCCCAACAAAATGAGCTGATATAAAAAAATGTGACCCATCAGGTCAAAAGTTAAGATTGAAAAGTAAGTCAAAACTTTATTAATCCATTGGATTGCACTAAAATATTAACCCACTTCTTCAATTGGCAAATCATGATGTACAATCGTATTCATACACTCTAAATTCAGTGTAACTTGACTCTTATGATGTCGGGGATATTTTGGGAGTTCTTACAGCAATTATTATAAGCTGGCACCTATGGGTCTGACCCAAACAGATGTGTTATTGGCATTAAAACATACAGAAGACAGAGAAAAGGGTCATGAAATACAAGAGGAAGAGTCCTAGCCTTAGGCAGTGAAAAAAAAAAATTCCCAAGAGGGTGGGTGGGGCCGGAGTTCCCAGACCCTTCCTCCCCAAGTTTAGGGTTAAGACAGCAACGTTCACTCTCATCTATGACTATACAAAAGTGAAGCCACATATCCAAAGATCTTATTGCTCTCTTGTCAAGAGATCTAGAATAAATATTCACACTTTTGGAAATAGCTAGACATAACAAACATTTCAGAGCAATTTATGACATTATAATAGTTAATCATACAGAAAATTTAAAGGGCCAATCAAACGACACCATGGTGTCCCTATTCACCCCAGTCTAACTGATTTTTTTTTTTTTTTGCCCAAGAGAAGAAAAAATGTGCTGTCACAAATTCCTGTTGAAATAATTATTTCAAATTTAAAGGTGTATTGAAAGACCTAATAGGCTAGATTCATGAACCTTTTATTAGCGAATTCATTAATCAATGGCCACAGGAGCAGAAAAGTTTTGACCGCCCTGATTTTTTTTTTTTTTTGTGTGTGTGATTTTTTGAAAACTTTTTATTTGGACCTCCTGTACCCTTTAAAATTTTTTTTTCACATCAGGAGGACCACTTTCTGGACACTGCTGGACGGTCCTTCCATCCTGTAATAAAAATAAGAAAAAAAATTCAAGCAAATTCGAAACATGCACATTCAAAAAACTTTTCTCGGTTTTGTCCCTATTCACCTCGCCGTCCCTTTTCGCCCCGTTTCACGATACATGACCTGTATGAAAAGGATGAATTCAATCGGTAAACTCAGAGGGATGTTTTCTGCAAAATAATAATAATAATAATAATAATAATCATCATCATCATCATCATAATAATAACAATAAGCACATGGAGAGAAAATAAAACCAAAGATCACAAATAGATCATCATCATAGAGGAGCCCAAAAGGGTTTTGTTATTTGTTTTTTTGTACGTCCAACCTGTATTTTATTTTATTTTATTATTTTTTTTTGTTATAGTGGCGTGATAACAATACAGTACATTTCAACTGAGCATTCAAGTACGTTGGGCGAGTAATGAGATAAGGTACTAGAGTAGGTTGGAAAACTATAAGTGCCCAAGATGAGGGCATGATTTTTTTTTTTTTTAATTTCTGCATAGCCGCTAAAACAAACACACACACACACACACACACACACCAACAATTTCGAGGCGGGTCTGATCAGGTGAATGTGTGCCTTAGTAGGTCGCTTAGTATGAAAATGTATAAGCCAGGCGTGAGATTGATGGGAATTGAAGAGTAACATTCTAACCGCCAGATTCCCCATGTGGGGGGACAGTCCATCACGAGAGGGAGGCCCCTTATGAGCCAACTAAAGTTTACTTATACAATGCCAAATACTACTACAGTCAAACCTGCCTAATTAGCGGCCACCTGTCTATAGCGGCCACTGAAAAATCCCCCCGAGAGAAAAGCCATGTTAAAGACCCTGTGTATAGCGGCCACCTGTCTAACGCGGCCAGCGGCCACAAATTTTGTTTCCCGCGGTAGATTTTAACCTGTCTATAGCGGCCAAAAACCCGATGGAGCCGTAGCCGAGCTGATAATTCAGGGTGTTTTTCTGCTTTTTAGCCGTGCCAGTCATTTCTGGGCAACATTCAGTGATCGCCACCGTTGCATTCATCACTTATTCAGTCACAATAATGCACTAATTCATGACTGTGCACATGCTACATCTAGTGTACTATGCAACAATTTCATAAACACCGGCATTGTTCTATGCATGATACACACGTGTGCATACGTACACACATAAATGTACATGTATATACAACGATGATACATGTACATGTAGGCAATGCACACAAAGTTGGATTACCTGTCTATAGCGGCCACCTGTATATAACGGCCACTTTTTCCGTATCCCTTGGGTGGCCGCTATCCACAGGTTTGACTGTACATTGTACACTGTACATGATGTACTGAGTAAGGCTAAATCGTTAGGTATCATGTAGAAATGCACACCTACCGTTCGCTTCGCCGTTTGTCAATCAAATTTTGTGCAGCTATTGAAGATGCTAAATTGAACCATATCAGAGAATTTTCATGGAATTAGAAAGCCGAAAAGGTAAGAAAAATGAGAAATCGGAGTTGAAAGTACGTCGGAAAGTTACGTCGGAAAGTAGTGCACCGATTTCGCAGAGAACGATGTCAACTACTATAATCGATTCTGGTTGTCTCTAATATATAGATAGCCGCTTACTACAATATTGAACTTGACTCGTGCAATACGTGTAGCTCCTACTTTCTTTTTCATATTTTTTCTAGTTAGCTCACCTGCAGTGGCGTATCTGGGGGGGGGGGGGGAGGCAAGGGGGGTACGTGCCCCGGGCGCCACTCCTTGGGGGCGCAAAAAACGAAAAAAAAACGAAGAAGAAGAAAAAAAAAAGAAAAAAACGAAGAAGAAGAAGTAAAAAAAAAAAAAAAAAAAAAAAGAAGAAGAAGAAGAAAAAAAAAACTCGCCCGGAAAAGGGGGGGGGGGGGGGGGAGGAGGGAGAATGGTGGGGGCGGGGTAGAAAACCAAATCAAACAAGATAAAAACAAAACATGATGATGACGCGGACAAAATGACAATGTCTATTGTGTTCACACATGTCATTTTATATTTAGCAGGCAAAGTGATTCACAGAGCAGCGGCTGCAGTTTCATTCGTTCTGAAGCGATCGCCGATTGGGTCAAAAGAGGACGCCAACGGTTTTGAACATAGGGGGGGGGGGGCGCACAAAAAAAAATCAAACAAGTTAAGAACAAAACGTAATGATGACGCGGAAATACACAAATTTCGGCTCACTTTCTCGTACTAATTTAGAGTACTGTTATCTATATGGTCGTCACTATATCTTGATTAGAATTGTAAGATTTAATAAGCAAAAAATGATAAGAATTCCATGCTTTGTAAGCTGAAATACAAACAATTTCGGCTCGCTCGCCAAAGTTTATCAAAAGAAAAAAAAAGATAAGAACAAAACGTGATGATGACGCGGAAATATACAAATTTCGGCTCACTCGCTCGTACTTTTATAATTTAGAGTATTGTTATCTATAAGGTCGTCACTATCTTGATTAGAATTGTAAGATTTAATAAGCAAAAAATGATAAGAATTCCATGTTTTGTAAGCTGAAGTACAAACAATTTCGGCTCGCTCGCTGCGCTCGCTCGCCAAAGTTTATCCAAAATAAAAATAAAAAAAAAATAGCAAAACGTGATGATGATGCGGAAATTTCGGTTCACTCTCGCGTGCTAATTTAGAGTATTTTTTTTTTCAAGTCCTCAGTTTGTTGGTATAAATCGTTATCTATATATCAGGCAGTCACTATCTTGATTATAATGCATGCAAATCCATAATACATTTTACAAGCTTGAAGACGAGTTACTGTATTTCTCTTTCCAGAAAAAAAAAAAAGATTTGATGGGCAAAAAAAGACAAGAATTCCATGTCTTGTATAAGCTGAAATACAAATATTTTCGGCTCGCCCGCTACGCTCGCTGGCCACAATTCATCAAAATTCATTACATTTAAATCAACCTCAAAAAGACCCCTTTTAAGTGCTTGAAAAAGCATATCATGTGGACTTTGTTTAAAGTCCCTACCGGGATGGATTTGGGGTTGAACACTTTTTTCAGAAATTAGGGGAGCAATTTTCGCGCCTGCCCCGGGCGCCGTTTTCCCTTGATACGCCACTGCTCACCTGAGTTGAAGGCTCAAGTGAGCTATTGTGATATTTCTTTGTTTTCATTGCCACTATCATGATTATCACTATTCAAATTATTGATACAGATTATTCATACCAGGATTTAGACATCGATCCTTTCTTTAAAAATTATGGTAATTATTGATTTTATCATGACAAAGTTGATATCGATATTATCAACTTTGTCATGATACAAGAGTAGTGTTGAAAGGAATAGAATGAGGTTGAAGGAAAAGTGCAAGGAAGAAAAAGGTTAGGCTATTAGTAGGAGGGAGAGAGAAAGAGAGAGAAAAGAAGATGAGAAGGAAGTTGAATTCAAAGGGGATTTGTTTCTAGTAATCTACATAATTTATAGGCCTAATTTAATAAATTAAAGAGAATATTATTACAAAAAGTGTTATATAATCATGTATTGACATTGTGAACTTCTCATAAAGTGCTCATTTTACCTAAAAAGAAACAGAATATTGAAATTAAAATGGTAATATGTTTTTAATTGATAAGTTCATCTTAGGGATATTAGAAAGTAATTGTTTTTATGATAGTATTTATTTTTCCATTTCATTTTTTTAATCATGTTATATAAAAACTGCAACCCCAGTATTTGCTTTTGTTTTGTAGTAAAAATCCATTTGTTGTGCAATATTCATGATGGATAATTTCCATTTTTTCATATATCTTTTACTGTTTTGTACACATATTATCCGTCCATCATTTAGTCAGCAAACAATGTTGACAGATACACAGTCACACGCAGGAGAAAATTAACTAAAACGATAAAAAGCAGACGCATCAAGATCACTTTCTTTCTTCCACATTTTACTGTCGAGCCGACGTAGTAGAAGCGGCTGTATCACAGACTACAACAATCGATTATCATCGTTATATCGCTCTTCCACATAATCGATCATCCATCATGCTACACTGACACAGCCGTCGATCGGCGTACTTTTGAGTCATAATTAGCTATTTTTCTTCTGTAATTGACAATGGAATTTCATGAAACCGTCAGATATGGTCCATCTTGACATTTCTGATAGCCACAAGAAGTTTTCATTGACAAATTAAAGAAGGAAATGGTAGGTGTGCATGGTGTGCATTTGTACATGATCACCGTTTCATCGCACAGCGGCAGGTACGAGCGTAGGAACACGAGACCGCCCGAGACCCTCGTACCGCTCGCTCGCGAGGCACTAGCACTTTAGACATCTGCTATACTACGTGATTAAAATCACGCAAGTATTGCAGTAGTTTAGCTATAAGCCGCCCGACAGTCCATCTAAAGACACTGTATAGTACAGCTCTGTATTGTCACATTGTCGGGCATTGTCACATGCCGAAGCGGATATACTATAGCGACCACTGATAGACAGCCGCCTGCCAGCGAGTCGAGCAAAATACAGTACTTAGTACAGTCAAAGAGTTGAGGTACAGAAGACGCGCAAGTACAGCATACACTAATTTTACGTGGATTCGCTGCTGTGCGGTAAGCTATGGTAGTGGTGTGTGTGTGATGATGAGTTCTGCTCGCTAGCTGATGTAGCTGCTGGGTAGTGTAATCCAATGGCATGTAAAGGTCGTAGAGGGAGGTAGACAGGTATTACAGTTCGAAATTTTGGCCGTTAACAATCATCCCGTCGCTGACCAGGGACACTCACCTAAAAACATTGAACTGCACATTACTTGAATATGAGACCATACTGAAGCCAATAATTTTCACATAACAATAGATATATAATGTACTCTTAAATGAATCCCAAAAGGACTGGAACAATCTTCCCTCTAGCATTCCCACTGATCAGTTAGTAGTCTTCCCCTTTAAGATAAACGCAGAGGGAAAACAAACAAGAAGTGAGAATGAACGCATCAATCATATTCAAAAGAAAATTTTGTCGTAGAATATTGTAGGCCTTTAGCATATTCAGTAAAGGCATTCTCCTTCCAAAGAGGGACATAGATGCCACCATTGACTTCCCATTATTGTCAGGTACCACTTCAGGGGCCGTAAAACGTTTCCTTTGTTTTTTTCTTTTGAGGTGATAGAAGTGGTGGTGAGGTGGGTGGGGCAATGGTACTACGATGGTAGCTTGGGATAGAACATTCAGAAGTGTTATTTTTCCCTTTTTCCCTTTTTTCCCTGCACAGAACCCCCAAAATGAAGGGGGGGGGGAGGTATCCTAGCCTCCCATTCCGTGGCCCCTGCACATATTCGCCAACTCTAGGGGGTACAAAATGTGAGAAAAAACGTTTCGATTGAATATATACGCCTCCTTGAATCGCACTGCAAAAGTCAAGGGTCACTTATTTACAGGTCTCTGGACCTCATCCACTTATAACATAGCACCTCTCCCCCTCCCCACTCCAAATTCCAAGCAAAACAGGTTTACTTTGCACATTTACCAGTGTCACAATAAGAGCACCTAAACAGGTCCAACTTAAAGGGACATTCCAGACGATTTTCATAATTTCATATCATGTAGTACATAAATCGACAACTCCATGTATAGATTTGTGAAATTTATTGTGGTTCTTGAGCGGAGAAACAATACTTTGCAAAAACTTAAACAAATTACACTGAACAAGGATGATGACATAGGAGGTTCACATATTTCAGAAATGTAGCAGTATAATTCCATTACAATACCGCTTGCTAGCAAGTTCACCTGTGAATAATCTATGCATGCCTTCTTCTCTTGTTCTGCTTCCTTGAGCCGCAACTCATGCATTCTTATGGTGACTCTGCCATGTCATCATCCTTGTTCATTGCAATTTGTCCTAAATTTTGAAAATATTCTTATTCTTCATCCCAATTATCGCAAATTCTGAAACTCTGTCCTCAGTATAACTAATTTATAGTTGTTCAAATGTAAAAATCTGAAAATCATCCGGAGGTCTCCTTTAATTTGCATCCTTCAGTCAGACCAGAGAGGTGCAATGTTGCACCCGTGAAGGTGCTCCCATCGTAACACTGGTCTGACTCGTCTAATTGGCCGTCAACGCTCAAAGATTTTACGCTGTGATGTGGAAGACAATTAAAAAATTAAAGATCACAAAGGTTGATATACTAAAATAATCGAGGAAGACAATCAGAATTAAATTGGCTTGATTAAAAATCAAGATCAATCATTAGGTCAGTTTATATAAAGGCGGAGTAAAAGATCAAGTGTAATTGTACTAAATTACAGTCACATACCAAAAAGCGAAGAAAAAAACTCCCCAGCGGAAAACAGAGTCATTTAGTGTGCTGTTGATAATAATCATAAGTATTTTCATCTCGTACCAGAGAGCGCCAGGCAAGCTGTAAATTGCACATAGTTGAAGGTCCAACTGGCCAAGATGAGCCCAAGTGAAGAAAGAAACGGTCCGCCAATGAGCATCATGCGGCGTGAAAATGACGGAAAGCAGCCGTAGAAATACCCCACAACAGGAGCTTGGGAATAAGCAAATTGAAGCGACAAGTTTATGTATCAATGATGAAGAAAAGAATGATATTCATCACTGATTCGACTACAATATGTACCTGATCACTGAACGAACTACGGATGGAGAGGTAAGAGATCAAGGTACTTGGTGGTGATTGTGAAAATTAAAAAGAACTGTGTAACAATTTGCAGTGTGTACTTGATGTTATATGATTTTTTTTTAATCAATTTCATTATAAAAATCTCACTCAATATCTTACTGAAAAAAAAAATGTTTTTTTTTTTCAAAAATCACTCGCAACCTATTCTATCTCTACTTTCCCTCCGCTAACAAGAAAATGTCTCCATCGAGATTGTTGTGGTTTGTTTGTTCAATTTCTTGGACAAGATGGCTGGATAGCCCATATTCAGTTGAAATAACTGATCTTCCATGGGGTCCAGTTGGATGTTAGAGAAGGCACCATTTCATCGGGTTGAACACCCTGCTCTTTACGATGAATAAATGAAGCGGGATCTTTTACGTGCATGAATTGTGACACTCTCACACACGGGACCTCCATTATATGTCTTATCCGACTTCCAAGGGACAGAGTGTTTTGCCTCTTACTAGCGGGGACGTTATGATTACACACAACATTTGCTCATTGGGACTCGGGAATCGAACCCTAATTGAGTCCTTTGGATCGTGAGGCAGACGCGCTACCGACTGATAGTCTGAGAGCTGGCTGCTGGTCAATTTACCCCATCAAGCCCAAAAGGTTTGACCCCTCAGAGTTGCTGGGGCCACCCTCCTCATTAAAAAAATGCCCGTCAGCCTGGTCCCAGAGGGCGGTTTCGGCCCCCAGGGACCCCCTGAAAAGGCCCTCCGGCGGGTGTAATTTACCCCATGGAGCCCATGGAGCCCATGGACCAAACTTGGCCTATATGAATGTCCTATGGGTGTACATAATCAAAATATAAAAACTGACAAAATATCTGGTCGGGAAAGGGGTTGCCAGACCGCTTGTTTGCAGGCATAAAACCTTGTTTTTGGTCAAGGAGTCTGCGCCAAGACTACACTGTCCCATAGGCCCTGTACTGTAGCGTCTCCCAACAGGCTGACAGACAGTGCCAGTTAGTGCATGTAGTAGTCTTGGCGCAGACTCCTTTACGCGCAACAAGGGTTATTGCCTGCAAACTACCCGTTATACCCTGGGACCCAGGGTAGTTTGCATGCATAAATTGACCACACACACACCCACCCCCCCCCCCACACACACACATACACACACACACACACACACACACGCACACACACACATACACACACAATTATGTTTACACATGACTCTATGTACAACTGTACCATAACACTAAACATGTTACAATTAATAGGTTTCTCTTTAATGCAGCCACAATACCTTGCACATAATAAATGTCAAACCTATAAGATGTTCATACCTTTTGAATGTTTTACATGGATACTATCAATACACCTTTAATCTGGTCGAGGTGAATATTTAGCTTTTAATGACTTGTGAGATATTCAGAAACCACTCAATGAGATGTCAAAGAGCATGCGGTTCTAAGGAGTATCAAAAGTTTATTCGATGAAAATCGGTTTTTAAATGGCTGAGATATCCAAAAACAAGGTGAAACAAAGAGATGCTAATAAAGTTGGGGCATGTCGCCTTTTATTATTAACACTTTTTTGAATATCTCAGCCATTTGAAAACCAATTTTCATCAAATAAACAGTGAATCCTTCTTTGAATTACAATCATGCTCTTTCATTATATATTATTTCATAAGAGGCTTTTCATTATCTCACTTAGGAATGTTCAAAACATGAATCCCTACCTCAACCAGTGTATACTGTACAGTCCCTTTAAGGAACACTGAAGAAATTTGAAATTTGTGTGAAGTTGTATTAGGTGTTATTGGCCACACAGCCTACTCTTTCTGTATGATGTATTCACCTTATGAGACTCAAATAGAGCTTTTCAGAAAATACTGAAAAACTTTTGTTGTGAGTAAACTTCAGTTTATCACCAACCACAACAGCGCTAAAGGCCAGTTGTATAACTCATTTAAGTAAACATTTTCATCAACCGTGCATTAAACATAACTCTAATTAAGTTCATGTCAACAAGTGGGATGTAGCTTGGATTACTTCTTTTTCTCCTGCTTGATATCCTCTTTTAGATACAAATAACAAGTCTCAATCCTAATATAAGATTCCTTTGAAAACCTCAAACTAATAACTTTTTGTGTTTTTGGCTGATAAAAACCACCCTTTGATGTATAAAATAGGCAAGGATTACAGCATCCATGCCAACATTTCCTTTATTTGACTCTAATAAATTCCAAATCAGAATAAACTGCATAACATAAGGAAGGAGCTTAATGGTTTTGGAAATGATATTGATCAATTTTCATACTCAGTAGTGCATGTCACCTCATAGTTTTGGGCAAATATCTGCATATCTATAATACTAATGAACATGTAATTACGGTGTTCTTTATACATGTATTTCTTCCTTGGAACCTCAAATAACAAGCTTCACAATAGAATGCTAACTTTCTGTAATGGAAATAAACAGGCCAAGAGCATTTACTTTGATCTTGTGTTCTCTTCATCTCTTCAGCGCTTTTTTTTTTTTTGTTGGTCATCTTCTTATTTCTGGAGATATATTTTATTTATAATAGTTCCCAGCCCAACACATAATGGTGTCACATACTGCAAACACTGCCAATGACCGTGACCAGTACACACCAAGTTGAAACATAATAGCTCTCTTTTTATATAGCATATAGGCTGAAAGTATTAACTTGGTCTTGTGGTCTCTTTATATCAGCAGTTTTGTCAACTCCTTCTGGAGATACACTGTACTTCATCTTCAGTTCCCCAGCCCCACACAAACAAAACTCAACCTACGGTGTCACACACTGCAAAGAGCGCATCATAGATTGCCGTTAACCCGGGACATATACACACAACGTGAAACATAAAATTACCAGCTAAATGAAATGTTAGCTTAATTTCTTTTCTTTAACAATAGCATGCACGTTGAGAGCATTTACATGTTGTGTTCTCTTTTATATTAGAATTTTTGTTAACTCCACATTGAGATACTTTGTCTACCCCCCTCCCCCCCCCCCCCAAAAAAAAGATAATACTTCCAGGGTGTCACATACCATATACAGTTACAATGCAGGTCCTAGTTCATATTTATGATTTAGTTGCCATTCAAAACCATGGCAATTACACATCAAACCATGCATCACACTCTATGGAAGACTAAAGCTTACATAAATTACGTATAATGTAGGCCTATGATAAGCATTGCACATGTTTCAGTTGCAGTGTTATGATTCCTGAACTGACCAGTATTTGGCATGAATTTATTTCATATGATATAAAACATAATTTCACATTTTAGTCTATCATACAGTATAATGCATGATTTCAGAAACTGAAGTCTACTCACAACAAAGGGTTTATTTCAGCATTTTCCAAATTGGGCCGTGACGTGAGAAAAGGGCCCTTAGGGCATTAAATACCGAAAATGAGTTTTCACCTCCACATTGTAGAAGGAACTCTGACGTTTTTAGATGTGCAAACCTCTTTCTAAAATTCCAATCCTAAATGACGAGATTAAAACATTCAAAAAAGCTTGTTTTGTCCAAATCCTGTCACTTTTTGATGCAGCTATGCATGTGCGCGCAGTTAGCTAGTCGATCTCTATTTGGCGCGTATTGCTTTGTCAAACTTCCGCGCCGTTTAATGGCGTTTGCGCGCAGCGGCCCTAAGGGCCCTTTTCTCGCGTCACGGCCCATATATATGTATATGTATAACTTATTTGTCTTATTGATTTATGGTGGATACATAATAAAGGGTATAAGCAGGTTGTGTGGCCAGTAAAACAGAATACAATTTCACACAAATTTCAAAATCTCTTCAGTGTTCCTGCTTGAAGGTTCACTGATAGTATCGATGTCAAACATTCAAAAGTTATGAACATAATAATTATAGGTATGTGCAAGGTATCATGGCTGTATGGAGAAACCACTGGTCATGTTTTGTGTTACGGTATTCTTAGTATACATAGAGTCATGTGTGAATGTGTGTGTGTGTGTGTGTGTGCGTGTGTGTGTGGGTGTGTGTGTGGGTGTGGGTGTGTGTGTGGTCAATTTGTGCATGCAAACTACCCTGGGTCCCAGGGTATAACGGGTAGTTTGCAGGCACAAACCCTTGTTGGGCGTAAAGGAGTCTGCACCAAGACTACTACATGCACTAACTGGCACTGTCCGTCAGCCTGTTGGGAGACGCTACAGTACAGGGCCCATGGGACAGTGTAGTCTTGGCGCAGACTCCTTGACCAAAAACAAGGTTTTATGCCTGCAAACAAGCGGTCTGGCAACCCCTTTCCCGACCAGATATTTTGTCAGTTTTTATATTTTGATTATGTACACCCATAGGACATTCATATAGGCCAAGTTTGGTCCATGGGCTCCATGGGGTAAATTACACCCGCCGGAGGGCCTTTTCGGGGGGTCCCTGGGGGCCGAACCCGCCCTCAGGGACCAGGCTGACGGGCATTTTTTTTAATGAGGAGGGCGGCCCCAGCAATCTCAGGGGTCAAACCTTATGGGCTTGATGAGGTAAATTGACCAGCAGCCAGCTCTCAGACTATGAGCTATCTCATCGCCCTGGTTTGTTCACAGACATCATGAAGGACTGTCTGTAGTAAAAAAAAAAAAAAAAAAAAAAAAAAAAAAAAAGAAAAAAGAACATCTTGGATTAACACACACACACACACACACACACACAAGTCACATCTGTCATTTATACGTTCAAATTGCAATTAAATAAAATCTAGCTGATAATAATATGCAGTGTTGATGGCCCGTAGACAGAAAATGCTGGCGGAATACACTCCTAACGCCACCGCGATGCTAGTAGCAGACTCGCCCAAGCTCGCCTGTATGCTGGGGAGGAAAACCGCGACGCACTTCACGACACCAATCTGAAATGCCGCTCGAGTGAAGATCACGGCGACGAGCAGCACTAGCCGACAGCGCCCAGCGGTCCCGCAGGAGGACATTCTGTTCGTGAGCCAGTCGGACTGCTATCCAGCGTTAACAAGTGGCAAATCCACGTTCCTTCCTCAGTGTCGAATGTAAGGAACCACAGCTTCTGCTGCAACGCCCGCATCTACACTGACTGCCGTGCCAATGAACACTGAACTGGTGGGTAGAAGGAGACATGAAATTATCAACATTCGAGTCAGTGTTTCCTTTATTAGCCATAAGTTATGATTATTGGTATGACAGACTTCTGATAGTAGGTTACTCACATTATCTGTTTGAGCGCACAGCCTTGCAATATAACTAATCAATATCTTTTTGCGGCTTCGCTATATACCACGACCCCTTTCATAATAAACTGAATTATAAAAAGAAAATGCCCGCATTATTTGGTCGTAAAATCGGAGCTGTACCCTGGGGACATCGGAGGACACAATTATTGTGACAAAAAAAAAAAAAAAAAAAAATCATGTAGCGCGCCTAAGTGGTTATTTTTGCCTTTTAAATATCATTCTTTCTTCAAGAACTTGATCATTCATACCATGTATTTACACGTGCTATCAAACGTCTTAAAGTTTGAGAACTCACAATACTGTATAGTCTTACCTGAAAACGTTGACTCGTTTGTCGTTTTGCACAAAGGAATGTGAAATATAACCAACACGAAGGTAAGCCTGGCAATATACATGTATGTGCATGCCTGCTTTACACGTAGGCCTACGTTTATTATGGAAGTACAATGTACTATACCCATTCCGTCAGCTGGCTGTAGAAACTTGTGAACGAACCCCGTGCGTCGCTTGTTATATGCAAATAATAATCTGCTGTGGGTGTCATTCAATAATTATATGGACTCGGGAGTATGAACTACGTTATTAACCCATGGCAGGCATGCCAAGTTCACAAATTTTTTATCAGTGAGATTTTCATGACTCGGCATCTCGGCGAGCGAATGTGCGTGCGAGCGAGGGTTGTGTTTAGAGCTATAGTTGCCGATTTCGCGCGGTGCGTGAGAAAAATGGGTGCCACGCGTGAGATCGTGAGACGGCCCCTAAATGCTTGAGTCTCACGCAGCCATGCGTGAGACTTGGTAGCTCTGGTAACCCATGGCCGAGGATTTGACAATAAGCTGCACAAGACTCGAGTAACCAGTGAAGTTCGTTTACCCCCGATGTCTATATAAACCTTGAACCCCAAGGGATCTAACGCGGTTCGTGTCGTCCAGATTCTGGACGTTTTTTATCATTACGCATCCACCTCAGCGCGCCGCTCCATAGCTTATCGCGCTATTCCCTGTAACGGCGCATCTGTAACGGCGCACCGCTCGATGCCAACAAACCTGTCTGTACGCCCGAAAAGTTGGAGGTCGAGATGTGTGCGTGCGCGGTAAATTAATACACGAGCGTACGGTGGGGCATACGCGTGCTGTAGCGGAGTTTGCGCGCGGTAAATGATCACACAAAACAGTCCAGGCAGTGGACTACGGTTCGTGGCATGCTGTCTTCAAAATCCTGATCCTGTGGTCGTCAAGCTTGCTCTCATAATATGCGTAGACACATTTAAAGAAGAAATTCACTTTAAGATTGTACCAATTTCATAAGAGAGAAAAAACAATTCCTGCTGCAGAACAGTGCAAAAATGATCAAAATCAAATAAGAACTAAAGATGTTATGACATTCTGAAATGTCTTTTTTTTTCTTTTGTTTTTGGAAAACACTTTTTGACCAGTCATTATGAATACTCATTTCGGCAAGCCGATGATGTCATGCTCTCGCAATTTCTTATTCTTTTTATATACAGAAATGACAACATTGTCATATTTCAGGTGCATAAATATTCAACTTGCCTGAAAACCACCTAAAAAAAAAAAAAAAAAAAATATATATATATATATATATATATATATATATACTTTGGTAGAGAAATACGCTTTTACCCGTATTAGCTAAAAATATTTTTTCCCAAATTTCCTATATGATACACATGAAAAAAAAATTGTGAGGGCATGACATCATCAACTCTCTTATTTCAATATTCATGAGGACCTGTCAAAAGTATTTTGCGAAAAAATATATGAAATTCAAAATGTCATACCTTACTCAATTTTCGTCATTGCTGAAATCTTTTGTAGGGATTTTTTTTTTTTTCGTTTGCTCTTCTGTTGGAGGTACAACGTGTAATTCAGTTATGGGGTGGATTTCCTATAAACCACTCTCTCTTTCGTCATTGTTGAAATCTTTTGTAGGGATTTTTTTTTTCTTTTGCTCTTCTTTTGGATGGAATTCAGTTTTGTAGTGGATTTCCTATAACCACTCTCTCAAAATACAAGAACTTATCAGCCTCGTGGTATTATCACAATCATTTCTTGATCCATATGAAACACTTACACCTGAATCCATTTCGTATACCCCCTTTCCCCACTGCCTGCGAAGTGAAAGTGTGATATGCATAGAAAACGCAATCTCGCCAATTTGTCGTTAAAATAACAAGCATCAGAAAAGGTAAACGCCTTAATTGTTTTTGTCGCACTCCATCCACCCTTCAGCCCCCGCTCCAAAACCACGATGTGGACCCCGATATAATGATCATCATGATGAAACTTGTCTGAGTCTAAGAATATTCCTCTCTTTGGTACAGTATTTCATTCTTTTCTTTTCTTTTTCTCAATACTGACAGCCATGATCTGGGCCCTGTTTTGTGAAGAGTTGAAATTGATTATATAATATATAATTGATTCTAACTGTAAGTTTATATAGCAGCTGGTGTGGTAAGGAAATTTAAAATCGATTTGATCTTTTGATAAAACGGGGCCCTGTTGTCTTTCATATTTCGATGTTTGCAATGTGCTTCGGTTTTTTGTTTTTTTCTCTTCTGCAACTAATTCATCAGTTGTTGATTGAAATCAACTTTAATACCTGGGTAATATTGCAATTATATCAAACTGTTGGTATCCTAATGGTTATATTTGTTCATATGCAATATTCTTTTTAACAGTATTCAGGGGCGGATCCAGGAATTCCGTAAAGAGGGGGCGCGTTTACAAAATTAAAGGGGAGGGGGCGCACGCATCCCTCCCCACATTAATCTTTTGTTTGTGAGGGTATGTGGCCGCGATTAACTTCTGTTTATGTTCTCTATCTGTTGTTAGAATTGTCATCATCAACTTTTACGATAATGATAATAAGTACATGTATCACATTTCTACTGTACTTGTATCTTGTTTTTAACATACAGGTATCGAAATCCTAGTGCCGCAATCCCCCCCCCCCTCCCCTCTCTCCCTCTCTCATGCAACGCATGAAGAAAGATAAGGTTATATCGTAGAAAGAGTTTCGTTTTTCTCCGATCATTCAGTTTTTATCTTTCGAATGTCCTCCTTTGAGTACCGTATAAAATAGTATCATCTGGCAAAGAGTGTTATGATATTCGTTGTTATTATGCAATTTTTAGTTCCAGCTTAGTGTCTGTTCCCCCCTCTGTGTGTCCCCTTACTGTTAAAATAAGATACTGTAAACCTGATACAGTATTGCTTTGAATTTGACTTATCTTTTTGACGCTGCATTATCATCAATATACATATTGTAAAGATGTGCTGCGCTTCAAGATACGGAGTTTGTGAACGTGATTGTCAAGGAATGTACAAAGCGATTATGCCGTTTATACATCAGTTAAAGGGGAAGGCTAGTAACTGATCAGTGGGAATCAGTGCGAATGCTGGGGGATGATTGTTCCAATCCTTGTGGGGTTCATTTAAGAGTACATTATAAATCTATTGTTGTGTGAAAATTATCTGCTTCAGAACGGTCTTATATTCAAGTACTGACCAGGCATGCTAACCTGGAAACATTAAAGGACAAGTTCACCTTCATAAACATAAGGATTGAGAAAATGCAACAATATGAGTAGAACACATCAGTGAAAGTTTGAGGAAAATTGGACAATCGATGCAAAAAATATGAATTTTTTAAATTTTTGTGTTGGAACCGCTGGATGAGGAGACTACTACAGCTCGTGAGTCATATGCGTACAACAGTATAAAGAAAATGTAAAAGAAAATTCAACATATTTTCACTTTTTTCGCATAATAAAAGAGCACTTGACTTGCCTCTTTCTAAAGGCAGGGGGGAATAATATTATCCATAACATTTGTCGGTAACGAGTCAGGGGAATGTGTACTTTTTTCAAAAGATGGAATTTCGTGAAATTCTCTTTATATTTTCCTTACATTGTTGTACGCATGTGACATCTAAGTTATTCATACATTGCAGTAGTCTTCTCATCCAGCGGGTACTGCACAAAAACTTCAAAAATTCATAACTTTTGAACGGATTTTCTGATTTTCCTCAAACTTTCAATGATGTGTTCTACTAATATTGCTACATTCTCTCAATCCTTATGTTTATGAAGGTGAACTTGTCCTTTAAACTGCTCATTACTTGAATATGAGAGCATTCTGAAGCAAATAATTTTCACACAACAATAGATTTATAATGTATTCTTGAATGAATCCCATAATTATTGGAACAATCATCCCCCAGCATTTCTACTGATTCCCACTGATCAGTTACTAGCCTTCCCCTTTAAGGCTTACTCAAGATAGTTTGTTGTGGATGAGCACTGAATTTGGAAAGAAATCTTTGATATTGGTAAAGAAAATCACACTTCTGGAACGTTTGACATATACAGTACAAGTATTTAATGTCTATACACCACGACAGTACGTGTAGAGCTAGTAGATTTTTCCTTGTATGATTCTGAAAATCCATCATCACAATTAGCAAGTGATTTGAAACGGGCATTTTTTTTTTTTTTTTTTTTTTTTTTTTTTTTTTTTGGTTTGGAAGTTACATCCCTAAAACGGGATATTACCCTGATTGTATAATATTGATTGCATATGTTTGCTGTCTTGCTGTGTATATCATACTCTGTTACTCAATGTACAAAAGGGCCTGGTCTTTACGCTTTTTCTCCCAAGATTATTAACGCCCTCTAACAACAAAAGAAGTTGCAGATTGAGCTGGACGGCGCAAGGATCGGATTTTGTGGAAGAATCTACAGCGCTGGCAAAGGGTGTGGAAACAAGAATAAACATGGCCTTGCTGAATGGCAGATGTCTGGCTGAAAAAAAAAAAAAAAAAGCTTAAATTCCTGAATGAATAGAATAAACTCAAGTGATCGAGTTTATTTCATTTTTTTTTTTTTAAGTGATGAGATGCCCATTTCATGATATTATTCATGTTTAACATCATTGACAGGGCAGTATTGAAGGCCCTGGATTCTAGAGGGCGCTATTAGATATCAAAGTTCGATGTTTGTTCATAATTTTATAATGTACCGTGTTCGGAACGTCCCACTACATGTACATCAGCGTACGGCGAATGTGGCAAACGACGACAATGGAGTGTGTATCAAATCTGACAAAAAAAAAAAAAAAAAAAAAAAAAAAAAATATATATATATATATATATATATACAGGGTGGCCCAGAAAGAACGGAACGCCTAAGATCTTTAACTTCAGCAATATCTTTGCAAATGTGTCATTATTTTGCATACTATTGGAAAGGCCATTCTTTTTCCAAGAGAATGACACCAAGCTCTTTAATTTCAGTTAATGCGTTACGATTTTAGGACCATTTTTGTCAACCCTTGCAATTTTCAAAATGTGATAATTTTGCACTCTCAGAGACACCGAAATCAGCGAGAATTCGGCTTGCCATAGAAGCAATAACGTTCACACTGTGTGGAATGTGGCTGTCATTGTCCGTTACCATTGTGACTGAGACGACTTGTACCTGACGACAATAACACTGTCCGCCCGCCCCACATTCCGCACATTACGAACGCTCCTGGTTCTATGGTAAGCCGAATTCTCACTGGTTTCTGTATCTCTGAGAGTGCAAAATGATCACATTTTGAAAATTGCAAGGGTTGACAAAAATGGGCCTAAAATCGTAACGCATTAACTGAAATTAAAGAGCTTGGTGTCATTCTATTGGAAAAAGAATGGTCTTTCTAATAATATGCGACATGATGGCATATTTGCAACGATATTGCTGAAATTAAAGATCGTAGCCGTTCCGTTCTTTTTGGGCCACCCTGTATATATATATATATATATATATATATATATATATATATATATATATATAGCACAGACAACGCTCTTTTGCTTTTAAGGATTTGAAATCATTTCCAACTTCTATACATTTTTACTTCCTTGCCCGCTCTTCTCCATCGTGCCATATTCATGTACATCTTATCTATCCCATTCTTGATGCTCAGGTCTAATGTGTATATCTTTTTTTTCCACGTATGCTTATATTATCAGTGTTATTTTGATTTCATTTTCGAGTTTGCTGGATTGTTATTTTATATTTACACAATAAGCCACATTAAATTAAATTGAATTCCGCGATCTAAGCTTTCGTTGAGAAGGGGCTTCATGAAAGAAAATACAGGAACGGCTGAAATATCTATAAACAGAATGGCGGTCCCACCTTTCATCGGGACCAATTTGCTTTCTGATATCACAGTCATTTTAATACCAATTTTCATCATAGACTTTGATTTTAATTTTGGTTTTGTATGTTCTTGCATATTTCATAAGTGGCTTTTCATTATGGTACAAAGTATAAAAACCCGAAGCCCTATCCCAACCAAAACTACACAGTACCATCCCTTAAACTACTGTAGCTTTACATCGTCGATCTTCGTAAGGAAAATACATTTAGGCTATAAATCGGTGATTATTACGCCATCAAACAACGTCCTCTTGAATTTAGGGTCTGTGTGCATTAAGGGGGTTCAACAATTTGGGTATCTGAGGTACTTTCCCCGTATGCATGAAAGCAAGTATACATTGTGCATTGTATTTGTATTTCGCAATACGAAAAACAAGAGCTTTGCTTCTGTATTGCATGTCGTAGAGTTTAAAACAATATTATAACGAACAGTTTCCTTCATACTTCAACACAACTGACCACATGTGAAATCATATCTTGTGCACTTGTTTTCATGCACGGGTAAGCCAAAATACCTATACATTTGCCCTCAACGAAAACAAAAGAAACGGCACACAAACACAGCAATATCAAATTTATACACACTCTATATTTATTTCGTACATAAGTAGGATAATCCATATACATGTACAATGTATTTACCACCACGGCAATATTTAATGCAAGTTTCGACAACAAACATATTTATAGCAACAATGGGAAGACGAACTTTCACACACTGTACCATGAACAGTTTTACTCTTACCTAATGAATAATATTCAGCCGTATGCTATTGTAATAATTATGTTCAGAGCAAAGAATTCTCGGTATCGCCAATACCTATGGGTGCCTTGCGCAGAGCAGCTATAGGATAGCTCAGGGGACAAACTTGCTCCTGTTTTGGCTTCATATGCACTCAGATCACGTTCCGTTTTTATCCAGGGGTATTTTTGTTGAAGATTTTCTTCGCTCTCAATCACGTGCCTAGCACATTGAAGCCTTGCAGTAGTGAACCATGACTCCAGTGTCCACAAGTCAGTAAAATTTTGAAAATATAAACTCGTTTTTAGTTGAATTCCAAGCGAAGAAAAAAAAAGCAGCAACGAAAGAAAAGCAGAAAAAAATTGTATAGAACTATCACGCAAGACAACAGGAAGCGATAAGGGCACCGAGGAATACCACAGGTGTGCATCTGTGACAGACGTATTTTAGCGTGTGCAGAAGTTTTCTGCGCATTTGGCGATATCGAGAATTTATGCTTATCCTCAATTGATAACATCCGTTTATCAATAGTGACCGAGGTGACCAGGTCACAGGTCAAAGGTTACATGGCGCGGGCATTGTACGTATTGTGACTTTGGGTGTACAGTGTTTCTTGAAAAAAAAAATCATACAAAACCTCCTTGGGTCAATAATTATATTACTAACATAATCAGCAATACAAAATATATGATTAAATTGATGTCTAACGCAGATTTGATGTTTTGGGGGAAATATAGACACTTTATACTACGTCTTGGACAGATTTGAATTTATCAAAATTTGTAACATACCCGATGTTTGGGGGAGATTGTATAGTAGACGCTATTATAGGATGTCTTTATAAAATAACTTCTCAGTTGATACGATAACATAAAACTTGAACATCGTGCGGAATGGCGCAATAAAGAAGGACAATATGGTGAAGGTACATGAAGAGCTATGAACAAAGAAACTTTAACTTCTGTAAAACACACCTGTCCATGAACGGTTGAATTGTTTTGTCTTGGTGTGTAGGGCCTACATGTAAAGTCAATGTCGAAACCCGGAAGAAGGAGGATACCCACTAATAATGCCCGCTGGAAACTGGTGGTTTGTGCATATGTTCTCTTGGTGTCTACATGTAAAAGTTAATGTCGAGACCCGGAAGAAAGAGGATACTCACTAGTAATGCCAGCTGGAAACTGGTGGTTTGTGCATATCTTTTCTTTTTTGGGTGTTTACATGTAAAATTAATGGCGAAACCAGGAAGAAGGAGGATACCCAATAATTTTGCCCGCCGGAAACTGGATTCCCCACCAATCAAAATACAGTGTATACCAACTACAATAGCCCGGCAAAACTACCTTATATAGGTAATAATTGTTATTGTTATCTAATGCTTGCAATGACTGAAATGTCAGAAGATCCAAGCTGAATATCGAACAGCTGAACCATTATTAACAAAACGGTTATTGATTACATCATAGTAAAAGTATGAAATACTAAAACTCACGCATACCTAACGGAGAAGAGGGTTTAACGCGGGTTTTACAAAATAATGATTAATAGTAAATATACTTAATGATACACGCGTATGTAGAGGCCTACAGCTCGAATCACAAGTTACATAGAGCGATATTTTACGAAAGAAGCCCGGCATAAGCAGATGAATGTTGTTACCATGTGGTTACATTGATGTTCATAGTATAGAAAAGAATCTGCCTTTTGCAGTTTGTTCCATGAAATTCAGCAAATTTTACAATCAGTCTATTTTCATATTAGCGAAGGCTAGTCTACTGGCACCATCGAGTCCTACCAACAGTACATTAGTTAAATTCAGACGGTAATCTGTACCTTCAAAGTAAGCTAACTTCGAGAATAAGATCTTAGTTAAGTACCGCGTAGACGCATTCGACGTTCAGCTAACTTGCAGTTAACTTGATGATATTACTAGTACGAGATTTCTCAGGGTTAACGTATTATCCACGAGCTGCGGGGCCCTTTACTCGTAAGCCCCGTCTTATAACAGACCTTCTCCCCGGGCGCGCCAGGGTGCGCCCGAGTGTTCGCTGGCGAAGATTACTTTCCACAGATTCCATAAAACATGGGTTACTAGTAAACGCCAAGTGCCCCGTTTTAACAAGCATTTCTCGTAAACCTCCGGGGAGGATACGCCCTTAATAGCCTCGTCTTACCAGACCTTCTACCCGGGGCGCGTCCGGGTTTTCGCCAGCGAAGATTACATTTCACAGATTCCATAAAACATGGGTTAAAGGCGAGTGCCCCGTTTTAACAGGCATTGCTCGAAAACCTCTGGGGAGGATACGCTCTTCTTGACCAATCACAATAAAGATACGAAGAAAATGAAACATTTCACACGCACATCATTGTCATTGCACTAGCATGTGATCGCGTATGTGCAAGTGTGAACTGCTGACCCAGGCATGTAGGACCTAGTATCTACCCAGGAGTTTCAATAACATTTGGCCTATTGTTTTTCCTTGAAATATGTTTACTGTGAAAGCGTCTTCCTTTTATATTTCTCTTTTCTTAAGGATCTTTCAAAAAGAAGTAAACGAAGTACAAGTCATGAAATCAGCCACACGTTTAATCACAGCACGTCTATTACGATTACGATACAGTGTTCAACCCACAGAACTTGGTGAGTGTGACGTCTGTTATATACGTAATAAAACACGACTAGTAGATACACACAGCCCAATACACGCTGTGCAGAAGTCGAAGTGTTCCGCAAGGCATCTTGTCGCGCTGATGCATAAGGAGAGTTTGTAGGATTAAATTGTGTGGCGCAGCGCTGGTCACCTGACTTAGCGCTGGCTGGTCACGAGACGCCTCGGGGGAAGATTCACCCCGCGTTTACCCTGGTCGATCGCAGGGTAAGATTTCGTTCGAGGCTACCCCGAGGTTATATACCCCGCGGCTACCCCGAAGCTGTCCACTGTATTGCATCTTAACAGACACAATCTTCTCAGGGGAATATTCTTCACCCGAGGCTACCCCGAAGCTACCCCGAAGCTACCTTACGTTTTGTGGCCTGTTAAGACTGGGCTTAAGATTTCACCCGAGGCTACCCCGCGGCTATCCCGAGGCTGTCCACTGAGTTGCGTCTTAACAGACACAATAGGGAGTTTTCGCAAGCACGATGCGGCTGCGAATATTTTTTCCGTACATGGAAACGCTACAGTACATGAATTATTCATAAGTTTAGCTGAAATTTTGAAGTGCGCAGGCGCGTGGACTCTACATTTCTATGGCTTGGCCAACTTGTACACAATGAACGGACTCGACTAGTGAGGCTCTGTGTACACATATACATGCAGTAGTAGTAGTAGTACCTGTGTATGTGTGTGTAGACGTGTGTGTGTGTGTGTGTTGTGCATACATTCGAGCGTAAACGTGTGACTACACTCACAATCGAGGTTCGTCCGATCTCAATGAACAACATGCAGGGAAAATGACCTTGTACGTCTGATACAATCACGCTGACAATACCACCTATAAACCAATGTTACTTCTAATGACAACTGATCAGTTTGAAAACACAGAACTAGACTCTACTAAAGTTCAATCTACTATCATTAGTTTACATGTGGATTCGTAATGATCTTATCGTTGTATAATTCGAAAGTGCACTCAAGATGTTCGATCTCGAGTCACCATGACATGTGCACTGGCAGCACTGAAAAGTCGATTGTGAATACACGTCCGCTTCGTGGTACGGAGTAGGCCAACTGTGCATGGTAGCAGTGTATTTACGAATACCAGGGAGGTCTCTCCTCCCTGCGAATACTAGTACCCGATCCACAAAAAGGGTCGTGCAAAAGATTTCGAAAGAGCTCGTATTTGGCCATTTATGCATGTACGAATAGTGGTAATGTGGCATCAATTCCACAAGTCTATGGCTGTAGCAGTTGTGACTTTTAAAGTTTCATATTTCACGTGAACTACCAATGTACCTGCTCAGCTCCTCCACGCTGGCTGCCCTGGCTGACAATCACGATGCTCTCCACCGCGCCGCTAGCTCCCCGCATATCTCGAGCTCGGTTACGATCATGTATGTAGATAATGTACAGTATGCGAGTCCGTTCATCCTGTACAAATTGGCCAAGCCATAGAAATTTAGCAGAGTCCACGCGCCTGCGCACTTCAAAATTTCAGCTAAACTTATGAATAATTCATGTCCTGTAGCGTTTCCATGTACGGAAAAAATATTCGCGATGCGCCTGGGAGTTGAGCGTGCCGTGTGCAAAATTTGCTTCTGCGCATGATCAAAGCCGAGAAACGTCCCGGCCAAAATAGCGTTCGGTCCCTATGCTGGGCAGCGAGTGAGCCGGCCAGCCAGCCAGCCAATCAGCGATCTTGTCCATACGCTCTCGTCCTGTCCAGGAAAGCGAAACTGCTTAGATATGGGGACGGGAGTCCGAGTACGGGGACTGCCACAGCTGATTGCTTCCGCGTATTCTCGATCTTCCCGTTGTATAGCGAAAACTCCCTATTCTTCTCAGGGGAAGACTCTTCTCCCGATGCTACCCCGAAGCTTCCTGCGTTTTGACACGATAATCAACCAATTCGAAGGTGACCTCTCCGTGAACCACCATTCCTTTTAGCTTCAAGGTCAACACCCGAATATTGATACATGTACAGTGCCCCTCGTTCTGGGGTAATATCGAAACTTCCGGTTCTGTGGTTTTATCATCGATTGAGTCTCACTCATTCCGTTGTTAAGGGGGCAGGGGGTTATCGATGTTAAACTACAGTATAATAATGATGATGATGATGATAATGAGGTCTTATTTACCCAGGGTAGCCTCTTTAGTGTTGCAATTGCTCTACCAGAGGGCCCTGCCAGATTGGGTAAAAACATCCTGTCTAAGGCCGTAAGCACTGGGCGGGATTCAAACTCGGGTTCTCTGATCGGGAGTCGGGTGTCTTATCCACTATGCCATAACACCCCCATGATAACCTACACCTTTGATGAAAGGCTTCGTCGTGTGAACGCGCGTCGAAGTTAAAGGGGGGAAGAGCTTATCCTCGAAGTAAGTTAAACTTGAAGTTATGGGTCACAGTCTGTACTTAATCATTGTGACGTAATGTCAATCTGACATATATAATTGCACTTGCGTTCGTATAAGATATTACGTAAACATCATTTTTGAAAATGTATCAATTTATCAGAAAAAAAAAAAACATATTTGTAGATGCACCCGTTAACTAACTATGGCAATTTCTTTTCAGCTATGGTGTTTCTTTTTTTAATTTCGATAATAGCACCAGCAGAAAAACCGGGATCTCGAAACCGACCACCATCGCAAATGACAGGTTAAAGCCGCCGAATCTATCCGCCATAAATCCTGCAGATTGTGAAATAACAGTAAAGTAGAATATTCCATGGTTAGAAACGTAGAACGTTGATATGCACGTGCATCTTCTAACAGCAAACATGTTTCTAAACTTGATATACAAATGACCAGTCCTATTCTTGTAAAGAAACCTCTTACAGCATATTCTGTGACGTCCATTCAAGCCAAGCCCGATGAGGTTTACACTTGACGTGAAAATCAAATAGATCTATACAGCATGAAAAGTATATCATAGAATATTTATATATAAATTAGGATTGACAAAAGGGAAAATATTTGATATGTATGTCCAGTGTTATTGTGTGACATGACTTCTTTTATCATTAAAGTATGTAAGTATTCTGTATGCGAGAACTAGGAAAAGATGAGGGGAAAGGATCTTTATTTTATCTGATAAACATGGTAAACACGAAGAGATTTTGACGTTTTGTAAACAGTCCAACAGGGCCAGGGCTCGATAAGAAAAATACAAGAGACATTATCACTCAGGTTTCTACACGCTTTTCTTTAATAACGCCTAGCATTGAAGTTACAATATTTAGAAAAATGCGGGACATTACCTGCAATGAACGCACCGGCCAAAGAACCCAAACCGACGTTAAATTCTCCGATACCCATGGCAATGAAGCGGTGATCAGCAGATGCCAGGCAACGAGAAAGCATGACAACTAATACGCCGCGACCAGCCATGGCAAACGAAGACAAGAATGACGTCACAAAGATGGCCGCTGTCCGTAAGATGGCCGTCGACCGGAAGATTAGGACGTCACAAAGCACGAAAGTTGCGTTCATGAAAGTAAGGGTGAGATGGATTTCATGAGGCCTGCGGAATTTCTCGGCGGCTAGCCCGATTACGATTCGACCAGTGATATTCGAGACGGCTACACAAACACTGACCAAGATGACGTGGAAAATGACCAGCCCGCTCTCAGCAGCACGGGGTATCAAGAAGCTATGCCATGCCCCATATGACATGCCATACGGCACTAAGGCAGTTAAGTACAGAGTCAATGACGGGTTTTGGTAATATTCTGAATTATTCAGAGAATTTTGCATTGCACTCTTTGTTCGGGTCCATTTGGCCATGTAGGAAAAACTGTTACTCTGTGATTGATCATTATCTAGACGGTTCAAGCTAGAATTTCGGAGATCTAAATTTTCTCGCCTTGGCCTGGAAGAATAATCACCTTGATTACGTGGACCTTCTGCTTCGTAAGTTATGCATTCATTTCTTCCTGGAGCAGCTATAAGACTTCCCAATTCTTCGTTCTCAGTGTAATACTGCTCATCGTCACTTGTAAGTGTCACTCGGTTTTCATGTCCTTTTTGATCCGATGCATCACTACCCATGAGTTTATTTTCCTCCTTCGTTCCCCGCTCCTTTCTCTCTACATTACCCCTGGAGGAAGCGGGGACCTTCGGAATAATTGCCGCAGTCATTGGTGTGATATTTCCCATGAGCCCACCAAGAATCAACATGGCGCCTCTCCAGCCGTAGATGGTCATCAGGAACTCTCCGAGCAGCGGAATGATCGCCATGCCTATCGCAAAGCCGGTCATCCCTATCCCGAGACAGAGGCCGAAGTGTGTACCTGCCTGCTCGCTGAGTTCAAGCAGCAAGCACATCATCATGAAGGAAAAGCCGAATCCTGCCGTTCACAGAAAAAAGAGGAGACATAGAAATTGTCTTCATACATTAGTAATTATTTCTGGCAATCATGTAATTTGACGATGAAGAGGAGGATCCCAATGGGATGCATGTTTTATATTTATACATCTGAAATGATATTTTTGTCATTTCTGTATATGAAATGAATAGAAATTATGAGAGCATGACATCGACAGCTTTCTCATTTGAATATTCATAAGGAGTGGACAAGAAGCGTTTTCCGAAAACATGTGAAATTTCAGTTTTTGTGTCACATTTGTATTGTTCTGTAGGGAATATTTTTCTCTTTCTTTTGAAGTTTATTTATTTTTGCGGTGGATTTCCTCTTTATGGGGCATTGATCTGGGAGGTTCTCTATCATTGGGACCTAATGTGGAATCATAACTTTATGAACAATCTTTCCATTTTCTCTCGCAAACCCCCTTTTCCGCAAGTACATGATATATCATTAATATGTTGATGCTGTTAATTGAACTTGACCACTGATGTTGAGTCGAGTCTCCACACTTACCGAGATTGTCTAATTTGAAACACGAGTGTAATATTAAGCAAACTAGAATCGTGTTTTAAATCCAGCAAGTTCCTTGCCGTGTGAATGCAAACTGCATGCGCAGAAGGTGATTTAAAATGTAATCACTGTCGTGTTTCAAAATAATGACGTTCCAGAGGTGTTTTTCAATCACATTTCGCCCGCATTAAGCAACGAAACTAGCGTGTGAACATAACTGAACTACAATCATATTTCGGGGGGGGGGGGGGGCGGAGATTATGGTGACCTGCCCATCACTCTCGCAGAAAGAAGGCTCAAGAGTGATAGGCAAAACCTTTGTCCTCCTACAACAGACTTACAATGAATGAATCTGCCTTCTGCAGATGATTCGGGTCTATCAGGCCATTGAAAGAGCAATCACGTGTACAAAAAGTGCTGTTTACATTAACCATGTATACACATCGTCTTGGGAATCTCTGTAAACCAGAGAAGTAGAAAACGCATAAAGATCAACCAGTAGTCATAGCAATTACCAGAACAATCGAAGCGAAAAAAAGATAACACTCAGTAGAATCATATTTCCTCACTTATATACCATTCAATATAGAACACCCATTGCGCAATCTGTCAAATATTTGCATTGTACCCTCACCTATTGTTCTCGATGACACACTATGACGTAATACCAATCCTCCCATCGATTGGAAGGATTGGGAGGATTTTTTGGGGGGTTGAACAGGTACTTATTCTTACTACTAATTTTCATCCTACAGTTTAACTTATTAAACACATAATAACACAAGCGGAAATTCCAAGCTGCAATAATCACTTCAACACGTGTATGGGATACTTCGTATCTTGTTACCCGTCTGGTGCCCAGTTTGAGCACGACTGCCACTACCCCAACCATCCCCATCCCCCCCCCCCCAAAAAAAAGGGGGAAAAATGTAAAATGTAACTTATACAAGGACTGGCATCACTATACATTACTGTGGCTTGAGAATACATGGGGGCGACCGATATGTACCATCTATAAGCAACAGTTGTATTTGCGTGTCCACTGCCCCTATAGATGAAGATGATATACTCGTACAAAGTGTGGTTTCATATCTGAGATTCATATTTCTTCTATAGCAGCAAAACGAATGTAAACAAAAATAAATAAATGTTTATAGACAGCGAGCCAAATATGGACAATGCACAACAAAATAAACGATATCGCGAAATCTTGCTATTGTGAGTTACTTGGTACATCTTCGCTTCTGGCAATCTGAATACATACATTGTTAAAAAGTATGGAAACTTTGAGAAGTCTTTAACTTTTTTTTCATTTTCTCATTCGTCAGAATAATCTAACATAATAATGATTTGCCGTTTATCGTTCATTTCTGAGATATATATAAAAATATGAGGCGTTATCGTGGATACATGCCAGTTTCATATTTCTATAATTTGTTGGAATATGACTTCCATTAATAAGGCGCATGTTTTCGCTCCAATAATCGGGCGCAGTAGAGTGTGCTGGATGCGAATTACTCTGAGTTGAATTCCTAGCCTGTTCGAGGTAATGATTTTTGTGATGTTATGGAAATGAGGGCATCCTGGTCAAGGTTATAGACAAGAGGCCGAGGATGCAGTGAAAAGTGCATAGTTCCCAATCCTATGGAATTGCCTCTAGTTGTACTATCTACATATTGACTTGTTTTCAAGTTTTTCAGAGGCCAGAATTTGTGTTTTCAAAATAATAAGCTGCTGTGTTTCCCATTCGTGCGAATTTTCCCGTTGTTCACACGTTATCCTGCTCTAGAACAGAAGAGAAGAGGGCAGACGGACGGATAACTATTAATATAATGAAGAGAGCCCAGGGTTCAGCTTTTAATTGAGGACAAAAGGCCATGGACTGTTCACATTGGGTTCCATTATAGAGAATGACGTCAGATCAGCAGGAAAAAAAGGGGGACTGAAAACTGGCGGCCTGCCTCACTTCATAATCGATGATAACAAAAAGTTTGAAGTACATCTTGATGATGACTAGATAGTGTGGTGTCATGTATTGAATAAGTATGCAGAAAAGATAACAAAATGAATCTTTTCTCATATATATAAATAAAATGCACTGACTAGGGAAGAATTCTGACAGTTTTTCCGATTGGCTAATCAAGGATAAACGCGTGAAAAGAAACAAAAGACTGATAATGCGTTATCCCGCACTGAATAACAATGTGACTATAGTTTTTGTTCTTCAGTTCAATCCTTCATACTTGCAGAGATGGGATTGGGGATTTACATTGTAACTTTTTGCGAGAAAATTAGAAACAACTTATGAAATATCAAAGGCGCCCACAATTTTAAGAGTAATTCAAAGTTTACTGATGAAATGGCTAAGATATCCAAAAACAGACTACCGCAAAGCCGTCTTAGTAAAAGATGGGTCCCAAGTTTTTTGAAGGACCTCTTTGTTTTGGATATCTATGCCATTTCAAACCAATTTGTCTCAAACTTTGAATTCCTCTTAGAATTGCATGTCCTTCCATAATTCATAAGACGGTTTCTCATTATCTTACAAAAAAAAGTGAAAACCTAATGCTCCACTTAAACCAAAACTACATAATCCCTTTAATGTAGCTTACCAGTTAGTCCAATGCAGGCTGTGAACTGCGCGTAGTTGGCGGTCAAGCTAGCCAGAGCGAAGCCCAGCGATGACAGGACTGGGCCACCAATAAGCATCACACGGGGCCAAGGTGAAGGTAGGCGACTGTAAAAATAGGCCACGAGGGGTGCTGTAAAACCAACAACAGTGACATCACATTCGAATCACCCAGAAAGTCAGTGCACTTTAAACATAAAAATCTCGTAAACGGACAAGTTCACCTTCATAAACATAAGGATTGAGAGAATGAAGCAATATTAGTAGAACACATCATTGAAAGTTTGAGGAAAATCAGACATTCCGTTCAAAAGTTATGAATTTTTGAAGTTTTTGTGCAGTACCCGCTGGATGAGAAGACTACTGCAGCGTATGAATAACTTAGATGTCACATGAGTACAACAATATAAGGAAAATATAAAGAGAATTTCACAAAATTCCATCTTTTGAAAAAAGTACACATTCCCCTGACTCGTTACCGACACATGTTATGGGTAACATTATTCCCCCTGCCTTTAGAAAGAGGCAAGTCAAGTGCTCTTTTATTATGCGAAAAAGTGAAAATACGTTGAATTTTCTTTTACATTTTCTTTATACTGTTGTACGCATAAGACTCACAAGCTGTAGTAGTCTCCTCATCCAGCGGTTCCGACACAAAAATTTAAAAAATTAATAACTTTTGCATCGATTGTCCAATTTTCACTGATGTGTTCTACTAAAATTGTTGCATTTTCTCAATCCTTATGTTTATGAAGGTGAATTGTCCTTTAAGCATCGTTTAGGCATGATTAACGATTAGTAAAATGATGATTAAGACGATTATGATATGATGATAGTTATTATATCATATTTCCAATTTAAATTAATATGATCACTGCGTTTAACACGGTAAATTGTCAAAATAGAACAAACTCGACACAGAAAAGAATAGGCGTCGCAAAATTTCACTGCGACAAGAAAATCTGTTTGCGGATTTGATTGCAATCATTAGCGACAAAAAATGATTGCATTTGTCAGCGAACCATGACGAAACCTAAAATTCGCTACGTTAGCAAATATTCGCCGCTGAGTGAGATACCTCACCTTTCAACGATCGAAGTTATAAACAAAACTTGGCAAACAAAAAATCCACTCCGCAAACAGTTCGAGGTCATGGCATATAAAGCGTTTTTACACACTAGAGCATGCGAACAGGATGCATGCATGCACAATGCAGATTGAATGATACGCCTCAATTACTAACAAACAAGTTGATATGTCGGACTAACTGAAAGAGACATTTTTGTTGGCCTATATCGTACACGCTGAAGTTGAATCTCACATGGGTAGGTTTTCACACGAAAATAAAAGCAACGGAACGGTTTAGGGTTCATTAAAACGGACACAAAGCTAGGTCATCTTTTCGCCTGTCTGTACGGAAAACGGGGGAATCGGACAAATCAATATTCAGTCCCCCCCCCCCCCATTAATGCACGGTAATACTCTACCAAGAGGGATATAGAGTAAAGGCAGAAGAAGAATATACGTGTATGTGTCGACTGCGAGGGGCACTCTTTAGGTTTCTAAAAAACAAACCAACACAACGAAATAAGGATTTAAAAATTTTGACACAACCAAAACCATGACTCGTCGTTTTCAGGCGGAGATATTTCCCGTCTTTTTTTTTTGTTTGTTTTTTGTTTTTGTTTTTTTTTTGGGGGGGGGGGGCGGAGCGGGGTGAGATGTGGAAGAAGGTGGTGTCCTTTGACCCTTGACCCCCATTGGTCGCCAGTCCACGACATATTAGTGAACATTCCACGGCTAGTGATTTCTGCACGATTACGAATGAGACAACTTCTGACTTCTCTCGGTTCACTGAATGCTTTTGTTGGCCCCCATTTCATTTTCGCTTCATGGGTGCTGTTGACCGACGTAAAGTTGACATAAGCGTACAGGCCATAATACTCTGCGTGCGATCTTCTACACTCTTTGGTATTTCGTGAAGCCAGACGTAATAATCTCCGCGGATCATATCACCGACGATAAAATGCAGACCGATCTCTGGTCACAATCTATCTCTCTTAATTGTTCGGTGGCCTCTTGTCAACTGCACGGCCTTCTTTTTCCAACGGATTTATTGGTCTAGCACTTTACAAACCAACGTTCAACTATGAACCCTCACTGCATAGGTTGTTGCTGTTGTTTTGGTTTTAATGGCGTATATCACTCAAGATTGAGTATTTACAAATAGGCAGCGGTGCAGCGAGTAGCCTCGTGGAAAAAAAGAGCAAAATGTCAATACTCTTATCCACCTGCTGTCTGCGACGCTTAGCAATAACAGACAAATTTCGCCTCTTGTCCGGTAGCCTCTCGTTACGATCGGTAATCCCCTCGGCCCCTCCGACATTGTATTTTTGGTCAAATTTGAACCCTCTGTACAAAATAGAACTTACACAAGAACCAGTGATGTGTATGTGAGTGCGTGCTAACCTGAACAATAGACATGAATTATAAACCCACAAATATCACCTTTCAGAGCTCTACTGACTATGTAATAGGCTTGTGTACTCTTGCTCCTTTAGAGGCACATGAATGCTATTAATTAATTCATGATGAATTGCCCATCTATATAGGCGCTGTTAGTCTGAATTCATGGAAAGGGGTAGAATCCAGGCACATTAAAAAAAAAATGTGCTGGCAAACACTACAGGATGAATAAAGGTCGACTAGCTGTAATAGTGTAATCTATCATGAATATGTAATCGAGCATTCAAACCCTGGTCATTGTTCAGGACTATTGTCCCATACACACCAATAGACCCCTGTGCAAAATTAATTAAACGTTTTGTATTACAGAGGGTTGAAAATATAGCAAAATCTGAAACCTAACTTAAAAACAAATCTTGATCTTAACGAAACTGATTTATGCTTGATTTTTAAAGTACAAATTGAATATGTCTCCAACAATGTACACTTTTCAGCTATTACTCATATCAGTGTCAGTGTTATCTGATATAAACACCTGTACAGTTTTTAAACAACTAATGATCATTTTTGAACATCACGTATATCAACCAGGGATCGAGGGAGGCCTCCTATATAGGATAAAGGATCTTAAACTTCATCCACTCGACCACTCCCAAAACGACGTAAGATTTTAAGGCTATCGACATTTTATAAAATAAAGCATGGCAATATTGACTTCAAGTTAGAGGATTATATATCAGCCCTACTCGAGCACCGGAAGTTATCATCCTGATAATTATTCCACTTCACACGGTTCTTCAAGTGCTCTCGCCAACTCCTTCTTCCATAGAACAGCGAAGGATTGGAGTAATCTGCCGAGCAATATTAAACAGATTCATAACTTTGATACATTTAAAGAAGCGCTCCAGCGTCACCTCCGTTGTCATTAGCTGCACATCACACCACAGTGCAGAGTGATACTCTATCAAGAGTTTTCAGCGTATTCATCCAGATTCAGATCCAGATACATTTACATTTATGATTCGGTGCATAAGCTACACCGACTACTATACTACCAATGCACGAAGGCGAGCTAAACATACCCGGACAGAAATTGCAGGCGGTGTACAAGCCTAGCGCCAGCCCGATGCCGGTGGCAGACTCGACGAAGCTCCCCTGAATGCCGGGGAGAAATACTCCGATTGACTTGATGACTCCCATCTGGAAAGCCGATCGAACGAATATGGCTGCGACGATGAGAACAACCCGACAGTCAATACCTGACATCTCTGCGGTGGACATACTGTCAGACATGATAACTGTGCTCCCTACAATCCGCCAAATGCCGAAAAATATGAGACAGCTATTTCTCCCGCACCAACAGTCGCCTCTTCGTCGTCCACTGGGGCATGTGATCACCCACTACAACAAGCAGCCCAACGTCAGCTGCGGACAACAGGGGAGACTGGGGTCAAAGGGCGCGGAGCCTCCTTGGGGTGCGGAGAGAGGGGCTGGCGGTTCAAAACCACTAAATATATACAATTTAGTGAAATACTTGTCGCAATAGTTTTACCAAAGAAAAAATAAAGCAACGACCGATTGTCATAAGTTTCGGGTAATAGTTACCGTTAGTACATTGTTAACTAGAACTGCCGAGAATTTGAACATCCAGTTATGATTCTTTCGGAAGTTATGCATTCATAAAGATGGTAAACCCGCCAAAAACAGCATGTCGCAAATTAATAGTTTTGCCGATATGTTACTATTATGCAAATGAAAGCATGATCTTTTTTCATTAAAACTTGTTCTAAGGCAAATTAAGCCATTTGCCTACACGTTAGAATAAAAAGAAATATAATTGAAAACTATTTAGTTGAATTATTTTACAAGTCAAAATTGTCGCAAAGGCCTGTGAAACATACGTTACCATGATTTCAAGTTTTCCTTTAAAACATTCCCTGGGGTTGAAATTGTGAATTATCTGTCCTACAAACTTAGAAAATGTCTCGTCCAATGCTATAAACAATAGTTGTGCCACCTGGTTATCTGCTGCAGAGAAAAAGCTTCAAGCACTAACATGTTTCAGACCGTATGGTTAAGAAATGAAACATACGTTACCACCGCTATGGAAAATTAAAAATGAAAATGTTACAAGGAAGATACCAAACATAGGCATACGGTACCCCAATCTCTCCACTGAGTTTTTAATTATGAGATATTACTAATCGCTTGAAAAAGTCACATCGAAGGTCAGATTTAAGTTACGTTTCTGAACATACGTTACCCCCGAAAAAATAAATCTTAATTAGATTCACTAACGTTGCAACCATTCATCGATAACAAGTGCTATCTAGAACCATCTTACTCCATAGTTGCTTAGAAACAGTCCTTGCGACAAAATGGCGCATCACGTTGCCGACTAACAGGGAATGAACTGCACGAGATATTTCTCAGTATCTGAGCGAACGGTATATATATTTTCAAAGTCATGTTTAGCGTAATTACATTCAAATATTGGTACAATTTTACTATAAGCAAGTACTTTGGTGTTTGTTTTGTCGAGGAGAATAGCAAGTTTACATCTCACTCAGATATTTATACAACATTAAGGTACCTAAACATAGGGTCAATGTTGTAACGTAGGTTTCACTTAAGGTAACGTAGGTTTCAATTTTACATCTGCATGTACACTGTCGAACTTTTCACCAAAGCTTTATCTTAAAAAAGACTAATATCCATAAATAAACAGATGAAAAACATATTTAACTTTTAGGCTTAAACTAACCATTCTTTTTGGCGATAATCATTGTCAATGAGGCCCAGAATAGGCTGGTAACGTAGGTTTCAATCACTCTATCAAAATCAATCCAATATGTATGTTAATGATATATGAATGATGAAAATAATGGTTTTCATTTTAATTATCATATCATTTACTTCAAAGTTATAATGATTGTAGTCTACCAAATTCATTATGTGACACTTCATTCCTTGAAATTAGAGGTAACGTAGGTTACGTAATTATGTAAGAATATCTTATTACTGATTTGCAGTATGGATTTTCTTATTTCTCTGTGAAGGGAATCTTATCATTACTCCTTGGGTTCCAAGAGGTCAAAATGGGAAAATCAAGAGCCAAGATTCAGGCTGATTACTGAAGAAGGAAAAAGGAAAAGATTGGAGAAGAAGCCTTCCTTCATACTCTCTTAAAAAAATGAGTGAAAATATTCACTCTTCATGGAGTGAATACAAACACAGACAAAAAAGAGTGAATTTTGAGTAAAATTGGAATGAATTTTGGGGTGAGCTCAGGGATCACTCGAAGATTTAGGAGTGGTCCCTGAGGTCACTCTAAAAAGAGTGAAAATGAACATTTTCACTCTAAATTCACTTTTTTTTTATTCACCCCGTTAAGAGTGAATACTTTCACTTGACTTTTTTTTTAGAGAGTAAATCCGAGAAACAACGTGTAAAAAAGTATTACGTTCCTGTGGAAAATCTTAAGAGTTGGGAAACACAAGAGCGCCGATAAAAAAATGAAAGAGTTAAAAAGCACGGAGCCTTCGGCAAGAAAATAAAAGAAGACTTAAACCTATCTCAGCAAAGGGAAGGTGATAATGTCGACTTGATTGACAAGGATTGACAACGAAATTGATTCACAAATTTGAAAAATTGCAATTGATGTATACTTATGTATGCTTTACAATGAAAGGTACTGGTTAAAAGTGTTGGCTTGTAGATATCAAATTGAAAGGATGAAATGTATGTAAATTTCCTTGTTTATGCACCGAAAATCATTCATAAAAATTTCTACCCAATCTAAACTCTTCCGAGATATTAATGAGAATATGATGTTTAACCAAGAAAATAGAAGAAAGCGTCATACTAACGCTCTTATACCAAATTTTATATAATTTCACTCTAATACAACTCGCCACTTTTGCATTATTCTCTCCTATACACTGGCTTACCCACTATAACTTTTATTGAAAGTTGCCTTTTGCAGAAAAATACCAGATTGTGAGTTTACAGTTGTCTTTTAGAATGATGTAATATACATTGAAGACATTTTATATGTCACCGAACTTTTATTCTATGTAATGGAAATAGAAGAATTGCAATTTGTTCTTCTGACATTTCTATGCCTTTTCCATTGCCTCTCCCACCCCCCCCCCCCGAAAAAAGAACAAAACAAGGGGGTATCCATATTATGAAAGGTGCGCCTTTTTGTGTTTATCATTGTTGTCTTTATAGACTAGTGTGTCATAGGTCAGTTATACTCTCAATCTAAAACCGTGAGAAAGCTGTCTATTTACGTGACCACTCTTAAATTGTTCATAATTCTGTATTTTTATGACTATTACCAAAACCATGCATTATCGTTGCTTAAAGCTTACCATGGCACATTATTCAATAATGAAATCTGTACGTTTTAAGCAACACTAATGCATGGTTTGTTCATTAATGAAACTCGTGATAATCATGCATTATTAATCATAAAGCAGTGCTGGTGTTTGCATTTTAAACTTCATGGGCTCGCTGTGATTTATTTCACATTGTTCACTCTTATGCCTGATATACCTTATTGATGTAAACTTTGATATGCTAAACAGTTAAGTGCTGACCAGCTTGTGCACTCACACTGTGCAATGTTGTTTAGCGATGCATCATTCCTTTTAAATGCACTTTCCAATGCATCTCCACTTTCGAGTGATAAATATTTCAATCTGGAAACATTTGAAACATACGTTACAATTGTTTAAAGTACACACTGATACACTTTAGGGGTTCTTGACAATGTCTTTAGTGACTCTTATATAAATGCATTCCTTTGGTTTTAAACAGGGCACTTCAACAGGTAATTTTGCAGTGAAACTCATAATATTCAGACAAAATAAACTCTTGAAATTTAAATATCTTATTCCAATTTTTCATATTAGGCCAAATGTATGGTACATTATACTATAAGGACGATAACATCAGACGGCAATTAAATAAATCTGCTTCCAGAAGTACTGAAGGTCTTGCAACGCTGGCACTCTTGATATTTATTAGAACTCTTAAAATTTATCTTCTCTTTTAGTGTTTAATATATTTATGTAACATACGTGACTCATATGCGTAACAAACGTTACCAAGGTTTAAACAGTCACATTTTCATTTGTCATATGGTTACTAAGATTGTTTGAGAATATGTGTAGGACAAATCCATCTAAAATCATTTGGCAGTTTTCTGCAAGTTCTATGTGTACGAATAAAAAAAATATAGGAAACAATCTAACTTTACATAGTTAACAACCTCCATCATATCTATCAATATCTTAAAGGTAGGGAATCCCATTTGCACGCCTTAAATGAAGAGTTGTATAAATACAGTGGTATGTTGAAGAGAGTATCATTTTTGAAACTCCCATAAAGTATTGGAAGTGGAAGGTAACATTTAGTACCTTTTTTTGACCGTTAGATTTTGAATTGAATTGTTTTCGGGGCTCACCGTAAATTCCAGTACATTACTAGGCTACCTTTGCAGACCCATGTACTGCATGTGTGTCCATCATGTATATTTTGTGAAGAAAGTTCATCAACACTTACAAACATTTCTGTATACATTCTTGCCACACGCTCTATATGTTATTACATCAGCTCTTGAACTTTTAGATTTGTGTTTATAGATCACAAATACAGAAGAATGCAACAAAAAGGCTTAAGTGCGGCTGACACACACAACTACTGAGTAGTTGAGTTTTGTGCATTATTCAAATTTTAGACAACTGTTGACTTCCAAATTTCTAAGCAGTGGCCTAAGCACGTCCCCTGAGGTTCATATTTAATGTTTTGCTGCATTTTGGGAGGTCTGTAAAAGGTATCCCTTACCTTTAATTCACGGTTACAGTAACTCATCAAATGAATGAAAAATATAGCAGGCTCATTGAAATAAGAATGGTCATATCTTCGAAACTATTTACCAATAGAAGGATAGTTGCATTGTCCATCCCTAAACAGAATGAATATGGTCAAAGAAAAATAAGCGCAGTAACAGTGGTGAAATTTTCATGTTCAGCTTCAAATTTCAGAACATAAAAAGTTTGCAACATTTGTTGCTCATTTTTGTTTAAGTTGAAATTCAGTGTATCCTCTAGCAATTTTTCGTTGTCGGAATGTTTTTGAGAAAACTTTATTTTTTCAAAATTTCAAAACCTGAATTGTACATTTTTAATGGTTTTGGCCCTGGGGAGCCCTGCCCCACTAGGTAAACTGGCACCTCGTCTACAGCCACACTGTCCACTGTTCACCTAGTCTAATGTCATCTCGTCTAAACTTGCTGCGTCTACTACCAATTCGTCTACCAACCATTTTGTCTAAATGCCAATTAGTCTAATTGCCATTTCGTCTACTAACCATTTAATCTAATTTCTAATTTGTCTAAGTCACATTTCGTCTAATACCCATTATGTCTATTGACCATTTCGTCTATTAATCATTAGGTCTATGAATGATAGTCTACAGCTCATTTTGTCTAATAGCCAATTGGTCTACATCCACCTTGTCTAATACTCAATTAGTTTAATAACCAGTTAGTCTACTCCCAACTGGTTTACACCCAACTCGTCTACTCCCAACTGGTCTACTCCCAACTGGTCTACTCCCAACTGGTCTACACCCGACTGGTCTACTCCCAACTGGTCTACTCCCAACTGGTCTACACCCAACTGGTCTACTCCCAACTGGTCTACTCCCAACTGGTCTACTTGTTATATATATATATATATATATATATATATATATATATATATATATATTTCTTTTTTTTTTGTCTACTCCAAACTCCTTACTTAGTCTACTTCATCCAGTTTCCTTTCCCATTGAAATAGCTTGAACACTCTTGGTGTCCCATTTGGTTTAAATTTTTATTCTAATTATGACAATTTTATTACTTTTTATTAAAAAAAAATAATGTCACAGTGTGAAAAAATAGCAAATGCCATGGAAATATCTCTCCTAGAATGAAAACATTTTGGATCGAAAGAAGAACGGTTTGTGGTAACGTATCTGACCAATCAGAAGTTCCTCTGGCATACGTAATAATATAATTTCAATAAAACTTTGAGATATACGTGAAATACGAGAACGAAACAAATACAAATCCACAATTCTGTTGATAGTTCCAAAATTGTGTAATTACGCGCTAGACGGTAAAATTAAAGTAGGAAAATATGTTTATGCTATTAATGCGCATTAATTCAATTTTCCTTGTTCCTGTCTGTAATACATTAGGTCTCAAGAATCGATAAACGATGGTACCGTATCTGACAAAGCATATGTATGTTCAGGGACACATTAAACTACAGATTTACATCAAACCTCGATCACTCAAACATGAGATTCAAAAACCTGATGCAAAACGTTTGACATCAAATCCAATTGCCAATTTCAGAGCATAAACATGCAATGAAGGAAGTACTGTTGGCCTTAACCATAAAACTGAGCGAATTTATGTAGATAAGATGCAAAATTATAATGAGCAATGGTAGACCGTTAGTGTAGTTTCGTTTGCTGTGAAGTTGTCAAGTTAAGGTGGGCAACTGGTGGGTACCAGATTTCAACCCTTCTTCTAAGTTGACTTTTACAGACATAATGTTATTGTGATACAAAACACGCCCAAAAATGAGAACATAACATTAAAATATGGATTTCTATCGTATATCTGACAGCACTTTTTTTTTTTTAATGCCACAATTCTAAAGGATAGTTCTGGTTTAGCTGAGGATTCTGGTTTCAGCTTTTTGCAATATATAATCGAAATGCTTAAGAGCATACAATTTATTCTAACGGGAATTAAAAGTTTAATTGATCAGGTCTGTTGATGATAATCGGTTTTGAAATGGCTGAGATGTCCAAAATAAAGTAAAAGAAAGATGTCCAAATAAAAGTAGATGGGCCATCACATGGCCCTATAGGACCTCTTTCTTTTACTTTATTTTGGATATCTCGCCCATTATAAAATCGATTTTCATCAAATATACTTTTATTTCCTCTTAGAATTGTATGTTCTCTTAACAAGTCTTCATGGTAACGTATCTGACATGTTTCATGATAACGTATCTGAAGTGCCCATACCGTTCTCACACTATTATCTACAAAATACTAATTTTCATAAGCAATTTCTGTTGTGTGATAAATTAGTGCTATAAGTATTAAAAATTACCTGATGTTTGCTTTTATTTACAGCATTTTTTTTTCTAAATAAAGGTATCAGATATCTCAGCTCATCGTAACATTACGATTCAACGGCTTCAGATCAGTATATGTTTTTGTAACAAGATTCAATGAATGAACATGGTTCTTTGTATACGTGAGGTTGACTTTGTTTAACACATTGAATTACACTGCTATGCGGCATCACTTTGATCTTCTCTTACGACTCTCAAAAAGGGTAACGAATCTGATTGCGATTTGGCGACAAGATAGATGATCTATCGATCTAAAGAAGTAAAAAAACATCATAGTGTTATGTAATGTTATTTGTCATTCAGGCACTTGTGAGGCAATTGAATAAAGTACGAAAGATTTGATTTGAATATGTTAACGAGTAAGAACTTGTGATATGAGCATTTCCTTTTCTGGCGACATGGGGTAAATTTAGGGTTAAATCAAACTTTGGATTGCATTTCTAATATTATCCCGGATGTCCCAATAGCTTTATTGATATACATTTTACAGGTGCAACCTCTCGCATGAATTGAACTGAAAATTTTGATATCTAAGGACAAAATATCGATTTAAACGGCATATAAACATGCTGGCGACACGAAAATGGCAGTTTTGCATAGGAGTGTTTGGAGAATGGTCCTTGATGTGTCAGTTGCCAAGAATCGTGCTGCTGATGATAATGATACAAAACCTGTATGGTATTTCAGATCTTTTACAGCTGAACCCTAACGATGTTTATTCAAGTACACCTTAAGACCCTGCAGATTCATGAAATGACATGGAAACAAAGTAATTACTGCATTATACTATCAACAGAGTGAAAAAGACTCACTGAGGCAAAAGAACAGTGATAAGGCATCATAGCAATCAACCCAAAATTGTTACATGAAAGAAACAATTTGAAATCTAATTTCTCATGTATAAGAGTATGAAATTTGATATGTTAAATGCAAGATCAGGGAGGAAAAAAACTGCTGCATTTGTTGGCTACATTTTTGATTACGAATCCGACATTATTGCTCATTGTGGAACCTGGTTTGCACCTATTATACCGACGCTGCTCGGTCAATTGACACCACAAATCCCAACTTAAGATATTCTGTTTCATTCACACTGAAGACTTGTAGATGCAATCTATAATCTTGGATTTGTGTGTATGTGTGTGTGTGTTCTTTATCTGGTAAACATTGTTTGCTGTTTGCCATGTTCTTCTTTGTTGTCATGTTTGTACATGTATTACATTTATCTTTTTGTGTTTTTGAAGCACCATGAGACCGAAAGTTGGACCTGTGCGCTATTAAAACAAATGTAGGTCCCAACTTTTATTACGATTGCTCTGTTTTAGTTATCTCAGCCATTCAAATTTTCATGAAATCAATGTTGAATGCTCTTTCATGTTTCATAGCAGATTTCTCATTATCTCACCAACGAGTTTAATAGAAACCTGAAGTATGGCTCAACCAAAACTGTCCCCGTTGAGGACGAGCAGATTTTGCTGTAACGCATTGTCGATTGTCCGATTTTCCTCAAACTTTCACTGATGTGTTCTACTGATTAAAATATTGCTGCTTTCACTCAATCCACATTTCTCTTCGGTGAATCGCTGTTTTCAATCATTCTAAAACATATACAATATTGTCTAAAATAAGATGGAGCGGCGGACACATAACTTGAATGTTGATAGTGGATTTTTCGATTTCTCAAATTATTTCACTGAGTATTTCCCTCATCTTGCTTTTGTTTTTATCTGAATCTTCATTCAAGTATAGTGAATTCCCCTTTCACGCAGACTCTCGTACACAGAAAATGTGTAAAACACTGAATGTAGACTTGAAGGACAAATCCACCTTCATACATTTGGATTTCGCGAATGCAGCGATATTAGTAGAACGCATCAGTGAAAGTTTGGGAAAATTCGGACAATCCGTTTAGAAGTCATGACTTTTTGAAGATTCTGCGCAGTCACTGTTGTATGAGAAGACTACTACAGGTCGCATGTGTAGAACTATATAAGGAAAATATAAAGAGAATTTCACAAAATATTATATTTTAGATAAGTGCACATTTCCTTGACTTGTCACTAACGTATGTTAAGGATAATATTTTTTCCCTGCCTTCTAAAAGAGGCAAGTCAAGCGTCCTTTTAAATGCGAGAAAGTGAAAATATGTTGAATGTCCTTCATATTTTCTTTATATTATCGTTCTGTTACGCACGTGATATCACAAGCTGTGAGTAGTCTTCTCATCCAGCAGTGCATGCTGCGCAGAAACTTCAAAAATTCATAACTTTTAAATGGATTGTCCGATTTTCTTCAAACTCTCACTGATGTGTTGCACTAATATTGCTGCTCAATCAGTCCACGCTCTATAGTGTCTATGAAGGTGAACTTGTCCTTAAACATACAGGCAAGAAAGAGAATGCAGTATACCTTTTACAGTAGTATCATGGGCTAATTCTCCGACCAATGTTTCCACTATCTTTATCATTACAACCTTAAACCTATCACTCTTAAATTCATCAATCATGTCCGCCTCTTGCTCGACAGGTTTCTGAGGTATTAGCCAAGCCTCTGAAGTGAGTACATGGTGACGCAATAGGGACTGCAGTAATTCTGCACAGATTACGTAATCTAGCTGTTCACCGATTTTAGTGGTTTCTATTCAAAATGATACTGTACCATTTCTATTCTGTACCGCCTGTACCGGTGCAAGAAGAGATCAGTTATATTGTAATTATTCTGTCAGGAGGCAAAGAAAGCACTGTGCCATGGTGTATAAGCTTTCGCTCATTCGCGAAAAATTATGTTGAGAGCCAATTATTTTGCAACTCTTACGTGTTTTAACCTGCCAGTCATTTTGTGTGAAACATTGGACCGTGGATTGTGTGTGCTAGTAATTATGCTCCATTCACTTTGCCTTAAAGGGATATGGTACAGTATTGGTGGAGATGAGAATTGGGCTTTTAACTTTTTGCGAGATACCAAGAAAACACTTATGAAATAATACAGAGCATACCATTTTAAGAGGAATTCAAAGTTTATTTGATAAAAATCGAGTTTGGAATGGCTGACACATCCACAAACAAAGTAAAACAAAGCGACCGTAATAAAAAGTGGGTCCCACACTTTCTTAGAACCGCTCTGTTTTGGATATCAGCCTCAGCCAATTTCCAAACCAATTTTCATCAAATACAATGAATTCCTCATGGAATTACATGCTCCTTCATATTTCATAAGAGGTTTCTCATCTCACCGAAAAGTGTTGGAAACCTAAAATTAGGTCTCAACCAAAACTATACAATGCCTTTAACCATAATCAGGCCGGGCTCTTTCGGTTGAATGATACTAAATTCACATCCCACCCCCCCCCCCCCTCGATCTCGGCCGTCAGTGGCAGAAAAGCGACCAAATTTGACGCATGCTACATCCCCTTGTTCCCTACATTGCTACCAGATTGTGTGTGTCTCTCTCTTTTCTTTTCTTTTTTTAGGTGGTGAAATTATCAATTCACGATTTTAAGTAATTAATTATGAAAATTAATTCTATTAATCTTATTTTCGCCTGTTAATCACGAAGTTACAGCATTGAGAGTCTACTTTTTGGTTTGTATAATTGTTTTAACATATTCAGCACTTGAACATCATACAAACGTCCGAAGGTCATTTCAGTTCTTATATATTTTGTTGTTTCCGGAATTTGTTATGCATTTTATTTGTTTTTTTTTTACATTGTTTTGTCTTTTTTCCATTTGAATTTGTCACTATTCAGTCATAATTAGCATAGAATTATTCAATCAAAGTGATTAAAGGTACAATCAACCAACCAAACAAAAACACAGCTGCTGCCGAGCACTGTTTTCCACGGGTAATATACACAAAATCACAAATTGAATTGGTTTTTGGTAACACATGCACTTACAAAATAAAATAAAAAAAGAGATCGATAAAAGGGTTCAATAGACTAGGTACGGGAAGGCATGCTGTTGACTTCAGGGTCATACGTCGGTTGATTACCATACTGTTTTGGCATTGCTTGGCAGCTCGATCACACCACTTGTTTTTGCCCTGTTTTTTTTTATTATTATTATCACTATTGAAGATATACTGTGTTTCTCTTTTCATAGCGCAAGTATGGTTTTAGTTTGCCACATACAGGTATATCCCATGGCATATTCTTTTTTTTATATGAATAAAGAGGGAGCCAATGTCACGTTCCTCCGGGCAGCCAGTTTGTAATTCAATCCAGTTAAACTTGCATTTTAAAGATTTTATTCCAATGAGATCATGAACAAAATGTTAATAAGAAGCGCGAAAAAGGCCGAAATGTATTTTTTTATAGATCAAACCACAGATCTCTCAATCTTTCAAGGGAGGTGTATATCTTCCATCCAAGTACAATTGTAATTGGTCATTTTGCAGCCAAGAATTTCGCTATACGTTTCTCCTCTTTTTATTTTCTCTGGAACGACTCATTGAACAGAGGACCGTGGCGTAATTGAGGTAAGACTTTTTGTCAAATTCACCTTCTGCTGAATTGGCAATCTTGTACTCGTCTGTAAACCGCTTATCTCGGAGAAAACGATGCATACAGCCGCCTGCCAACTCGAAAAAAAAAACAACAAACAAACAAGTGAAAGGCTGCTGCATTGTAAGTAAAGCACACGCTCCCTTTTTCCAGAGGAAGTAGCAGGAACCAGACTGAATCAGTCTAGCGCCACCATCGGCTAAGATCTTACAGCTATCCAATGACTTATAATAATAATAATAATAATAATAATAATAATAATAATAATAATAATAATAATAATCATAATCATAATCATAATCATAATAATAATAATAATAACAGAGCTACCAAGTCTCACGCATTCTGAGTGAGACTCAAGCATTTAGGGGCCATCTCACGATCTCACGCATGGCATCCATTTTTCTCACGCATTGCCATTGGGAAAAGTCTGCTAACTTGGGCCTATAATAATGAGCATAGCCCAAAGGATTAAAGTGATAGTTGCAATTGAAGGTTTATTTCCCTTTTCTCTTTCAAAATAAGTAAGAATAGTCACTTATGTATGCACCTGATCGCACCATAAGAGCTAAAAATTGAAAAAGCTCCCTACCGTTGGAGGGGTAAAAATCTCCTCCCATACCCTCGCTCGCGCGCACATTCGCGGGCCGAGATGCCGAGTCATGAAAATCTCACTCATAAATTTTTTTTGAACTTGGCATGTCTGTAATAATAATAGAAATAATAACAATAAAAAAATAATAATGATAACAATACTACTACTACTAATAATAATGATAATAATAATAATAATAACAGTAATAATAGTAATAATGATAGTAATGATAATAATTATGCGTCTACACTAATCGTCTCCTTCTATGAATACAATACTGCCGGCATTCTCGCTTTGATAGAAATAGATGACGCGAGATAATCAACTCCTTGATGTGCTGTGTGGTCAGGACTATTGTTAGACGATTATTTGACTTTAAACCTCACGAGTCAAAATTAGTTTCGGAAACAGCTCACCATACTACTTCCTTCTGTATTCATTAGGCGTTTTCACGTCAGCCCGATGTTTCGAAATAGCGCGCTATTTTCTGACTTGGGAAATTAAAAAATATCTCGAGCTTGGATTTTTATCGAGCTGATGTGAAAACGCCTATTGTGTATCTGCATACAGTACCAGACAGTACCAGAAACAGCGAAACTGTGATTTCATTTGTAGCGACATGACAGAAGATAAAATTGATCGCCGTGTTTCTCAGGAAAGAGACAATGTTTAAAATTACTCAAACATTAATGTATACATGTACTTAGAACATCATCTTAGCACATCATTGCCAATAAACAATCATCAGTGCTATATCGGCGACAATCAAAGTGCAGCAATTTCGTAACCCATGTTATTTGCTGTCTCTTTTCGTACACACGTAAATAGATTACTTTCGCTGGCTCTGGTTGAAGTGGTATTTAGGGTCCCTTTGCAGCGGTTTGAAAACGCCCTCTCTCGCCCAACACGTTTCATGCGATCAACAATTGATTCTTCTCTCGCAGAATTTTGAAATGTCCTCATCGAGAACACCATAATGAGACAATACATAAAGCTCCACACAGTCATGACAGATCAACGAGTGAGAGTGGATCGATAATATCGCCCCACCTTCTGTGATACACAAACCATTCTTTCCTCTCTGTATGCAAGTCAATGAGAGAATGCAAATTAAAATAATGTGTAGGGAAGAGTAAGGTCAGATTGATTGAAGCGCGGGAAACGGAGAAAGTAGCCACCAGAATGAAATTGGTTGGAGAGAGAGAGAGAGAGAGATGAGAACGGAATGATAATCTGCAGACATTTTATGAAGATCGGAGATGAAAATAAAACACAAAAAGTGATTAAAATGTCAAAATTGTACATTTTCACCTACAATAGTTTTAATCATGACCATACATGCAAACACAAAAGGGACAATCGTATCGTCGTAGTGGTATTGTAAGCACGAATGTCATGTCGTGTTTTTGTGTTAGTCTATCTATATCATTAATTTTATTACGAGGATGGGTATAACCATACACTGCTTGCCTACAATGACACTTTAGACGAATACAAAGCCACATTAAAAATAGAACAGTGTACTTTGATTCATCTTTCGACTTGTGAGGGGTGTTAACCAATGTTAATACTGCTAATGTCCACTGTCTACAGTGTATCACTGACAACGTAAAAGATACATACCACTTTAAATCAAAATGAAGCAATCTGTTACAGCCAGTTGTGTTATTGACTGGAAGGGTTTTGCATACTCTTAATACGAAAAGTGAGACAAACATTTGAAATTCCGTAAACTAATGTCGCAGGGAAGCCAGAGAAACAATGTAATATCAAAGGCGACAAGCCAAGCGCATGCACAAACAGATTATAGTGGACTGATAAAAAAGAGATGTATATTATATTCTGTGGATGAATGTGCCGCAAACATTCTCATTAGCCTTGATGAATGACGTCAAACTACATACGTCCGTTTACTCTGAGAACCTTGGTATAACGGAATGATCTATTGCAATAATCATTATGTCTTGGTTCGTGTATTCACAAACTACCATTGTTCTCTGCATGACCAATGAGGTAACTAGAGTGTAAAGATATATGAAGAGCTTGCTTCCAAAAGGCGTTAAATCCATCATTTCCGATGGGTTTAGCGCCTTTTGGAAGCAGGCTCTTCATATACAGGTATCATTTTTGTTACCATTGCATCTTTGCGTTTCGTACAACTTGCTTCCCCCAATTTCTCTCGACTCTAAAAGCTTCCTTGTAATTAGTCATTCTACTTTTCTTTCTACAACATAAACAAATGTACTTGTGAGGGCGCTTTCTTAGAATGCACGTTGGAGTTGCAAAAAAAAAAAAAAGCAGGATATTGTATCAATGATAAGAACTGTTACAATCGCAGACATTACACTGATATTACATACACTGTATACTGCTGCTTGTTTTCTTTCTATGGCTTATGATTGGCAAGTAGTGGTAATAGCATCGATGAATAGAGTAACATCATAAATGAGAACATAAATATCCAATATACACAGTGCTTCAGTAGAATGTAAAGTTACTGTCAATATTAGACTACACAAATTGCACGCATAGAATGTCACATAATAGCCTAGGCAGTCCAATCGGCAAGACGTAATTATTCAAAATTAAAGATCACAGTTCCTAACTTCAATCGATAACTAAATGAACTTTATAATTTTCAAATGTACACAGCACCCCTTTCGAGTAGGCTTACATGTATAAACTTTCTCACAACTATAAGCATAGGCCTACCTATTAAATCATTGATTACATTCGTGCAGTCATTACGTTTAATTAACGCTTTTTTTTTGAATCCCTCCCCGGTCATACAACAATCCTAACATTTTGACCGTTTTTTAAAATCCAAATTTAGGGTCACAACATAAATGAAATCTATCTGTGGGTGAAGAATCTGGTAACTCGGAATAAAATCGCAGTTTAATAGATTCGATATTGGCGCAGTGCATATCAGCACATGGGACTAATGTTGTCACACTGTGAACAAAGCTGCATCATTCTGAACAGTGGAACGTTTACCTAGGGGCCCTGGTCTAGGCACGAAGAATGATTCTGTGGTAGGTCTTACACAAGTATGTACACAAGTGGGGTTTTATGATTCCGTTCATTAACATTCGCAGATTCATCCAAGCTGCGAAGATCAACTTGCCAGTATTACCGACACGGTATTGCAAATGTCTATTATATAAACTTGCAGTCAAATACTAGTGGTAGCTCCGCAAAATGTAAAATAAAAACAATTGAGTAGAATAGTTCACTCCTCGACAAGACGTCTTTTCCTCAACTTTGAATCGACTGCTTTACTAATCATCAGAAAAAGAAATATTCTCCGTACTGCCGTACAAAGTTGTTGCAAGCAATGTTTAAACGCCAATAACAAAAAGGAAAGATCGTCAATACAGTCATTTAAACAACCATTGGATAGAGTATAGAAACGGCAAGACCGGTATAAAGACAATTACTGTATCTCGAAGCGATTCATCGAAAGCACTCATGTTCAAGTACATATAAATATTATATATTCCTCAAAAAATGCTAATGTTACAAATTTTGTACCAGGTTCCTAGGCAGACGCATTAACTGTGTTGCACTTTCATCTATAAAACAGGGACATGTAGAGTCTCTTGTACATGTCCAGCAATTAATCATAAAATATGATGCAAACTATCTAAAGAACGTCACCGTCTTACAAAGGGGTTCAGGTAAAATAATACGGTATACGAGCTGAGGAATACATAATACAAAATACAATACAAAATTATAAAACAGTGTTAAATAGAAGAAAACCTAAATGTCAAAAATACAACAGCAATTTCGGAAAACAGAAACACAAAACAAGGCAGGTAAGTTTGTTGAAGTCATGTGACAAAGTAATAATAAAGGTAGAATTGACCCTTCTATAGTTACCAACATTAACGTCTTAAAGTAACTGGTTGGCACATCGGCATTTCAAGCGCAGAAAAGAAGCCAAAATCCCTTCGGTTGGCCTTACTACTTCGACAATATTATGTCTTCGACAAAATAGTTTAGTATTTTTCCGAAACTGAAAGTCCGAATTCATCTTCCTCGATTCTGACTACGACTCCTCCCTCTTCCTCGTCCACGTCCTCGTCCCCGTCCTCGGCCCTGTCCTCTCTCCTGTTGCATTTCCTGTCTTCGTTTTCTCTCACTCTCCTCCCTTTCGTCATTGCATGCTGGGCAGATGTTTGAATCGCATTCGCTGCTCCTCAGTGCATGGCCCACGGGACACTGTCTCCAGGTATCCAAGTGACTTGACACCTGCTCGGGAGGTTCACCTAGAGAACGGTTTGCTGACCGAACGAACCCATTCCTCCGGTATTGCTTCGTCAAAAGCTCATCGGCTGATCTCCACTGTTTGTTCCCTAAGCGGGTCGCAGATGTCAAAATGGATACAAGTTTCTCCATTTCAGAAGTGTCTTTCATTCCTTTGATGAGAAGCAGCAGGAACTCTATGAGCATGATATGCCTTTTCAGTTCAGTCTCCGTATCAAGGATCTCCTGGTCGGTTAGCTCGACGGTGTCTCTGGTTAGAAAATCCTCAACCTCATCCACACTGGTTTGAAGCGCCTCCACCAGCATTCCAACAGTTTCGACATCCTTTACCTCTTTGCATGCCATGTAATTTCGGAACTTGCGAACGTATGAACCGCTACACGACTGTACGCGACTGATCATTTTGACCCGGAGACAGATGCTTTTTCTATGATCAGGGAGTTGAGACATCGCTCCCTTGCTATGATCTGATGTCATATGTTGAAGGTCTTTCGCCCACCTCAGTAAAAGTGATGACTTTTTAGTTAGACCATGGAGGTGTCTCTCCTCCCTGATGGTTAAAGGATGACAGGTCAGGCTGTCGATCTTCTTAGTTGTTTGAGCCATCTGATTCTCAAGCTCCTCTCGGGATTTCTCAACAGCGCAACGTAGACTCTTTCGGAAGGTGTGAAGGAGGGAGCCGTATCGCCGACTGACTTTTATCAGTTTACCACATCTCGGACAAGAAGGTACCTTCAATGAAAATGTAAACACAGTTTGAGCTTCTTCTTCTTCTTCTTCTTCTTTTTTTTTGCAAATATTACGCACTCTGCTCATTAATGATTTTCGATATCAAATATCTTGTGCAGAAATATGCCACGTCATGTATGATGGAAATCATTGCAAATTCTAGAATGACACCGTATACACCCGTCATACTCCATTTGCGTCGCGAAGGATATCTATTCAATACATGACACACACACTATCCTTTCGTGAAACACTTCCAAACAGTTCATCTACAAGAATGTCGGTGGAAAGAAAAGATCGTTTGATAAAACGAGGGGAATAGCAAATGCCAGTGAGCTCTATGGAGAGAATGCCAAAGGAAAGTATAATCTATCATTTGAGTAATAACCCCGACATAACACCAGATGAATACGATCCGAACAAACGACACCGCGGCTGACATCTTTCTCTATCATGTCTATAAAGATTAATTACTCCATCCTGTTGACTTATTAGACTGATAAGAACACATTTGTCCAGCGTGAACAGAGCAACACGGTGTCAAAGTTTGGAAACCAACGTTACTTTAGAGTATGAATTAATTACTCCATCCTGTTGACTTATTAGACTGATAAGAACACATTTGTCCAGCGTGAACAGAGCGACACGGTGTCAAGGTTTGGAAACCTACGTTACTTCTGTATACGTAGAATATTAATGAATGAAAAAATGAATGAATGAATGGATTAATTATCTCGCTCGATATCTCCCCCTTCTCTCTCTATCTCTCTGTTCTCTTCACAATAAACGCTGTAATTGCATATGATCTAATAACCGATTCTCTTCCTTGTGTTTATGGGCATTTACCTCTTCGCAATTCCCCTTCGTCGATAATTTCAACTTAAGTTTATCATTTAAAAACGAGGAAATTGGGAAGTATCTGATAAAACATGATTACACTGATTAGTATATCATGGTTATGTAGCGGTATTATATTATAAATCAATAAAAGTTTTTACCACTATCTTCTTGAACTGTGTCAATGCGGTTGCTGTCTTTTCTTTCTGATATCCAAGTCTTTTATCCAGTTCCTTTACCTCGAAGACATGACCGCAGTCCTCAAGCAGGATGTATCTTTTAATAAAAGCAAAATTGTGATGTCAAGTCATAATGGCATGATATTATTTAGACACCGTCATGATGACGAGTCCAGGCTAAGCACTATCTAATCCTACATCTAATTTCGTAAACTAAAAGTTTACTTATTTCTTGATGTTAAAATGGAACAAAGGTTTATGCAGTGACGATAATCCTGATTATAATTATAATGATAAATGCCTCAGCAAGTTTCTGTGACAGATATGAGTTTCCTAGACATCAATACAATAATATATATATATATATATATATATACTGTATATGCATATTTATTATACTGTTAAAATATATATTTATATGATGGAAACCATACTATCTTTTCAAGACTGTCGTTAAGAATCATCTTGGAAGAAAATACGTTAAGTCCGTTCACAATGAATCGCATCTTTCACAGAGGTTATGTAAGTTCCATGTACGATAATTCTCATTTGATTACATGTCAAAAGAAATTATTGCTGAAATTCATGATGATTGTGCACTGGGGCAACTTGTGACAGAATAACAAACAAGATTTGGCACATCTAACAAGATTTCCGTGGATGTTTACCGTGATAAACTGGGGTCTTCGGTTCCGACAAAGCGTTGTTCCAGCTCAACCTTGTCACAGACCCTACATGGCGTCGGGCAAATCTCTCCACAGAGACCGATGCAGGGATGTCCGCATTTCCTCTTCTTAGGACAGGGCTCGTCACACGGCGGTCTATCACATGGTTCGAAACATAGCTTGGAGCAACTGAAGTGTGGACAGATCCATTTGCACCGCTTCAAACAGAGCTCACAAGGTTCACTGCAAGGATGGCGGCATTGGCCATGACGGCATTTCTGTGGACACCTCTGTTGACACGAGCATGGCGTCCCACACTTTTGTGTACATTTGTGTCCACAAATCAGCATCTTCTTACAAGGTTCTGTGCAAGGCAAATGGAAACGTCCTCGATTACACTCACCACATGTACCTTTGCATGAATGCCCACATAGCAATGTTGCGTCACACTTTACGTAACATGCGCTTGGTTTGTCAGAGCATTTGACCGTCACTCTGTGCTTACATGGCCAGTCATCTCGGGTTATCATTTCTCCACACTCTTCCGTGCAGGGCTTTCCGCATTTACCTCGACATTTGTGACCACATGCAAGTAATTTCCTGCATTCTGAGGTACACAGCACATTCTCTGGATCCTTAAAACATTTTACCATTTCAGAGTGACCACACGGAAGTCTCTTCAATACGAGCTGCTGACACTGACTCTTTTCGCAACATTTTGCTTCCACCTTGTGCCCACACAAGAGAGTCTTCTTCGTTAGAACTTCACACACGATGCTGTTAATATCTTTGTGGCACGGAAACATCTGCTTGTGTCTACATGGAAGCGTTCGCTCTATTTCTTGAGAACATTTTATTTTGCTGGGATCTTTGTGACACTCCTCATAGCAAGTGTGACCACAATTCAATGTCTTTTCCACGATTTCCTCGCACTTGCCTTGCTGACAGCACTTTCCCTTTTTTGTGTGGCCACATCCTAGCCGCCGTGTGACGACGATCTCACACGACAGATGTAGATAATCTGGACTTTCGTGGCAAGGGAGGATGCGCTTGTGAGAACATCGTAGAGTCTTTTCGACAGGCTCATTACACTTGATATCAGATATGCTCTGTCCACATGGCGCTTGGCATGAGTGCAAGCAAGGCAGTAGTTTCTCGATAATCACAGAGCAGCTAGTGGCACAAGGCTTGGAGCACACGTTCGGGCAAGTGTGATTGTTACTGCAGATGGTCTTGAGACACTGTGCCTCACACTTGTACAAAACATGCTCTCTGTCAGTAAGGTGACAAAGTTGTCGGCATACATGTCCACATTCTAGCCTAGCTTCACATGGCTGGGTACAGCTTCCATTTGGGACTCTTTCAAAGTCCTTTGCTGTTTTTACAGCAATTTCTTGGTCAGGGTGGTTTGCACATTGCAACTGCAATGACTCCCCGATGCTGTTGGTTTTCTTCAGATCCTCCACAATCTCTTTCCACAAGTCATTGTGCTCAGCGAACATGGTGAAGTTACCGATGCAGAACATGCCTTTCTTGGCCCTTGACAAGGAGACACACAGCCGATTTGAGATTCTCAGAAAGCCAATCTTACCATCGTGGTTACTCCTGACGAATGAAACGAGAATTATGTCATTCTCTTCTCCTTGGTAATTATCAATGGAAGTCACCTTCACTCCTTGACACTTATCGCGCACCATTAGTTGTTTGAAGTGAGGAAGCTGCCCTGTGTAGGGTGTGAGGATGGTGATCTGATGTGTCTTGTATCCCTGCTGTATGAAATAATAACAGAGAGCAACCAGGAATTTTGCTTCATGCAAATTGGAATGACTTTGAATGTCCTCATTACATTCCTGTGTTTGTGAGTGATCAATGAAGAACATATTTTTGGTTACACCTCGGACGTTCTCAAAATTCTTCACAGAGTCATGATCATCTAGTACTTCGTAGAAGTGTTTCTTCATGACGTCCGATATCTGAGGGGGCATTCGATGTTGAAGCTGTAGCTGTGTGTACGGGAATCCGTTGTTGATAAGTCGTTCAAACAGGGAAATGTCCAGATGATATTTCTTTGCCAGCATGTAGACGTTTGGCTTGGGTCTGAGTTGTTGATGGTCACCGATAAGGATGAGCTGTTGGCAAGAAGAATGGAGGGCAGTTGTGATGTGAGCCTCGAGTACTTCAGCAGCTTCCTCAACAACCACAATTTTTGGACCCACTCTTTGAAGTACTTGCTGTTTGTTAGCAGCCCCCGTTGTCGTCATGCCGATGATGGTAGCGTCTCGGAGCACTTGCACCTTCTCTATGTCCTTGGCTTCTTCTAGTTGTAAACACAGTTGTTTATACTTGTTTTCATAGACAGGCAGACGAATACGAAGATCTTCGATGTACTCGCTAAGCCATACGCGATACAGTGCCCATCGTTGATTTGGGGACATTTGCCACACATCTAGAATTTCGTTAATGGCAGTTGACACAACTCTATCTGCTCCAAGCAGCTTTTGGGAAATGTACCTCTTGAGCTGACTGTTTGTTTGAGAGAGATCGAGACCTAGAAATGGGAGATTGTCCTTTTTGTCAGCTATTTCTGTCTCAAAGTCTTCTTCGATCATGCGTTCCACCTCTATGAAGTCCCCTTCCTGCTCAATATCTCCTGAACTGTCGTCGGCTCCTGTCATTTCCTTCGGTACAAACTCCTTTTCTTCATTTGCCTGAGCTGTATTTAGAATACTGTTTTTGGCTTCTATCATATCTTCTGCTCCCTCCTCTTCTTCTTCGTTTGCCTGCTCTGTATCTAGCGAATTGTTGCTGGCTTCCGTCATTTCTTCCGCTACTTCCCGCTCTTCTTCTATGGCCTGCTCTTTGGCCTGCTCAATATCTTGAGAACCGTTGTTGGTTTCTGTTGTTTCTTCCGTGCCTTCATATACCTCTTCCCCTTCTTCGTTTACCTCGCGTGTTTCTCGTCCTTGCATCCAGTCAGAGTAACTTTGACACTCACACAGAAGCCATTCCACCATCCACGAGTCAACCGTCTTCAAGTTGCAAAGTCTGAGGAGACTGTTGTAATGTGTCCATGACATAAAGTGACAAAGTTCAGACTCGTTGACGATCCCCGCTTTAGCTCCAGCAAGTCGTGCCTGCGTTCGCTCCACGATATGCTTTGCAGCATTAACTTCCTTTCTGAGAAGCCTGACTCTTCGATCAATATAGTTTTCCTGGTTTCCATCAGGGTCAGGTCTTTTGCTACCACGAAGTAGTTCATGTAGATTGAATTTCTCGAGTGCTTTGCTTTTGCTTCGACTACCAATTCTTACAATACCTTCTTGAAGGAACTGTAAAATACCTTCCAGGAATTGATCAAGGGCATGATTTGTATAGCAAACCAAGAGAATTGGTCCAGGATCTTCTTGAGGACACCATAAATGCCTATTCCGAACAAGGATTTCAACGATCTTGAGACCGACATACGTCTTGCCTGTTCCTGGCGGGCCCTGAATAACGGAGAGTTCGTTGGTCAGTGCTCTCTTCACCGCCTCAATTTGTGATGGATCAAGTTTGACATCACCACCATTCGGCCAAGCATCATCACTCGTGACTTGAATTTCTTGCTCCAAATCTCGCTGCAATCCAAGTTTCAAGCGAGTACTTGTCCTTTTATCAAACAGTGGGGATATGTCCATTTTCTTGTACGCAGTGTGCTCTGGTGATTCATCACACTTTGTCTGCAGATAGACTGGCACGTCTGCATTTTCACGGAGGCCGAGGATGTATCTCGCAAGGGGCAAAGAAGTGGATTGCATTCGCTGAAGTCCCTGCAAAACTGGATGATAAGCTCCAAAGAAAACAGTAGATTCTGCCATGACAAAAGTTCTTCCCAACAGGCGGGAAGCGTCTCCTTGATCGACCAAACGAATAGCAACAAGGCCGGCTTCCCGTTCTTTTACATCTCCGTTGGCCACTGTTGCAAAGAAAAATGAATGGAAGTCATTGCTGGAAAGGAGAACTAGAGACCCAAATATAAGCCTCTTAGCTGTTTCCCATCGAACTCCTGGTAGAGTCTTGAAGGACATACAATGAGAGACGCCGGAAGAATCACAAATAGGTCGAACAAATCTCACGTCTTCATATATTCGGATGTCATGAATTCTGGGTGTCTTGTTGGGGTGCTCTCTTTTGAAGGCAAAGTACTCTGAGAAGCCTATACGTAACGGATAGATGAAATCTTCCTTGAGGAGTCTAAACTGCACATCTAGATAGTGATATCCATCCGCGTAAATGCCTTTCTTGATATGAGGCCGAAGGAATGGTTGATACCCGGCCTCAAGTTCTTCTGCGGTAGGGAAGATGCCTTGCTCGCGAAAATTATCTGGAGGAGGATTCTTGAGGGCGCGATCCAATTGACGTCTTTTGTCCTGCTCCTTTACGAGGGCATCGATTTGGTGTGATAAGTCAGTCTTGATAGACTCTAGATGCTTGTAGAGATCTGGCAATACTTCTTTGAATCCTTCCACGGCGTCTACCAGTAGAGTGAAGGGAACCTTGACATCTGTCACTCGACTCGGCAAACTCTGTAGCATTGTTTTGAACACGATGAAGACGTCGGTTAGGACAGTTTGTATTTCATCGACACATTCGTCTGCCAAACTTCTTAGTCTGATGAGATAGGTCGGGAGATGAAGCATAAGCAGTTGTGAGTCAGATACCAAGGTGAGTAGCATGGTGACTGTATGTTCTGCACCTGTGGTTCCACAGATATATGCCAAACTTCGCCATATAAGCCTTTGCCTTTCTTCACCAATTCTGTGTTCATTGAAACCGGCTTCTACACATCCCTTGAGTGAACTAAGCTCCACCGCTGCCTCGGAAGGATCTTTATGAAGAATGTCCTGTAGCAATTTAGAGCTTATAGGTCGAAAGTTGCAATGCCGATGCTGTTGGCTCCCACTGGAATGAGTACTAGATGTAAATGTCAGGGGGAAACATAGAAGCGTATATAAGTTTGTCACGCTGCATACTATGTAATCTTTACTGACAATCCTGCAAAAAATAATATGCGCTTTATCAATTGAAAAATTATAGTGAATGAAGACGTGACTTAAATTCACGTTGAATTGCGATTTTTCTGGTTAAATTTTCAAAATGTATACATGTAAAATACTGCGAAACAAATGGAAACTTAAAAAAAAAAGTCAAATGCAAACAGCAAAGATAAGAAATAATTCCATTGTTAAGCAGAAGCAATAATCAGGTACAGATCCACTTATTCTGCTTTTATCCAAAGCTATCAGTTACTACGTCAAAAGTTTTGCCGTTGTATTTTCTTCTTATTAGGCCTATTATTAGACACCCTTTCAATGAAATAAAGCGAAAAAGAACGTATACGTCGTATGATCATGCAAGCCTTTATTGTTATTATTAGGTGCCCTATTTTTTCAAACAAAGATTTACTTTCGGTCATGTTCAATGTGAGAACGAGGCAACATCCCAACGAAAATGTACCTGGGAGGATCATGTCTTGTCCCATGGCCTCGTCGACCACTAGCCGAATGTGATACCCCTCTCCTGGAACCATCCGCACCTCCCTGTTCCACTTCGGGGTCCCGAAGGGGATCTGGATGTCGTCTTCTTCCTCGTTCAGTCTCTTCAAGGACCCTTCCACCTTGGCGTCTACCTATTCTCCCTCCACCACGCCCCTTATCGTGACTGGCGTTTCGTGGACTTGCCATTACTGGATAATGAGATTCAGATATAAACATGATTTATCGTAAAGTTTGACATGACACCAAGTTCACGTCAAAAGTATATACCTCTTCACTGAACATAATCATTCAAACTTATCATTGTCTGTAACGTCTATAGCAAGCCATGCCCGAAATTGATAGGATCCAGTTCGTGAGGTAAATTCTTATGCCTGCAGTATAGCAATAGCTTGGATTAATATAGAATTTGATGAAGCTATTCCTATAAATAAACGTGAAATAACTACGAACCTTTTCCTCCTTGAGACGACCAATATGTCGTCCACAAACAGTGGCCGTCTGTAAAGCAAGATCGTCTTAAAGGAAAAAAAAAAGGAAAACTCCCGAATTCATATGCATATACTGTACGTGTGCGGGTTGGAGAGAGTGTGTTTGTGCCGGCTTGTATCCTGTATCCTGTATCTGGTTACGGATGTGCGTTAAATTCTACACCAAGTAGGAAATGGAAGATTCTAATACTGTACATTATATGCAAAGCGCAGTGTTTTACTTATAAAATGCATCTGTGCACGTGCTACATTATTTGGCTTTTTAGTGTGCAATGATGCTTGATAATTCTGTTAGTAACATAGGCTACATGAGATAAGCAATATCCTTCCTTTTGCAACGAAATGTGATGTGATAAAGTATTGCCGAACAAGTTATTCCAGGGGGGAAAGTTAATTAGATATAGCATAATCTTTCTGGAAGGAACAGGTAAAGAATCTACATCATGAAGAGCACATGACAGGTGCACGAGGGTAGTCCTACATCTATTCTATACAAGTGTTATAAATTAAGTGATTGCAAAGAAGAAATGTCAGTACTTTTAGCTATGAACCAGCGACGGAGTAGGAACGCTAAGAATAGAAAATTAGCAAAGTACGTGAAGAATTGGTTAGAGTCATTCGACTTTGTTCTGGAATAAGAGTGCAATAGAACTGATCAGAACCTACGAGTGCAATGGACTCAGCGCGATATGTACTCAGGAGTACGTTCGACAAATTGTTGAAAGTGCTTGGTAACAGGTATTGTGAATAAGCCAGTTCGGAGTTCCACTCTGCGCATGAGCAGAAAAAAGGTCATTCGGACCAACAGGCACGTTTGTTTTTAAAGTCACTGGGATAAGCGTCTGTGATGTATTATTATGTATAATGATTATTCATGTAACCTTAAATGCTGCTTGCCAGCACATCCACCTGACTGCAAAAGTGGTATTTGGCAATATCGATAGAGAGGTTGTTCTTACATTCAATGTAAGATAATGAAATGGATGCTTTCCCAAGTTTTAATTGACGGATCATTCTGGCCATCTGGTCTATGCGAGTTCATTCTTTGTTTAAGCAGGATTGATGAATACCATAAATCGTTGCGTAAAGCTTATGCATCATGTCGCTCTGAAAACGAGCGAAGAGCCCCTTAACCGACTGAGAAAAAAAAGAAAGGTCATTCGGACCAATGTGCCTATGAGGTAACTCCGAACTGGCTTATAAGAAGTGACCACTAAGAATTCATAAAGGGGTTACACTTTGCATCTTAAGCTACTACAATGTGAATACTAGTCTAGCGGGCGACGTATTTTTAGCCTAAATCAGTGATTGGCAGTCAATAGAGGGCGCGACGATGTGGAAGTCAAGTTGACTAAAAATACGTCTAGTAAGAAACCTCCGAATAGAGGCGTGGAACCGGGTGTGGCAAGACAGTTGTCAGTCGTCAACTCTCGAAGTTTTATTGGCTGAGCATCGGATGTCAATCAAAACACGTCGGAGAGCCCGAAGAAATGCTAGTCTACTCTCCTAGGTATACTACAGATAATCCTTCAATAAAAATACAGTTTGCCTGTCTCTTTCAGCTTACTACAGTATTTTTTCACTCTTCTCCATTCTTTTTGAGGTGTATTACATCTTACATTACTTCAAATAGAAAAGAATGATGGTATTCGGTGCAACTGACTTCAGTTGTAAATCTATGAGGGTTTTTCACGTGGAAACTACGCCCAAAAAACTGCCGAATGCAACCCTTCAATTATTGGAGTAAAGTCTACTTGATATTTACTTTAATTGTACGTTTCGGAAATGTATTTGATATCACCACTCCCCTTTATTATTTTTATCCTTTGAGTTACCATATATTTTGTATTAAACTTTGCATGATATTAATTGCTTAACATCAATAAAGCTGCCATCAAGACATCAACCCCTATATCGGAGCACCGTAGACTTTAAACAGGCATTTTCTGTCGTGTTCACGCGTGATCACACTGTCACGGAAGAACTCGTCCGCGGTAACATGGGCGTCCAAGGGGAAAACAAAGAGGAGCTGAGACACAAAAAGATTCCTGCAAATCCAACAGCACAGGTGAAATATGGTGCATTCTTTGCAATCACGAAATTACGAGATGCCATCTATGTGGTCCTGGCAACAAGTAATGATAAACCATTCAATCTGATTCACATTTCATTACAAATGCATATGAGGACATCTTTGTGGCCATTCTGTATGCATATGTATGGCTAAATTGAGCATCATCAACAAGCAAACAACTGTGGTAAAATATACATACAAACACGCACGCACACACACACCAACACACACACACACACACACACACACACACACACACACACACACACACAACGTATTACGCAACTGAGGCACAACACGCAAGAGTTGTGTCCATGTCCAAATCGCTAGAAGTGACACGTGTGGCTCTGCTAAATAGTCTTGTACCATTTTCGCCTGGAACATCTCGATTAGAGGTAGTTTAAATAACATTCACTTGATTCGACCTTTCAGAAATGAATTATACTCGTATTATCTGACAAGATTTCATAAATGATTATGTTCCTTCATGTCCTTTCTGGGATTCATGATTCCAAGGATCGTTAATCTGATAATAGAATCAGGTTCGTTATTCCGAAAACGAAATAGTCTTCTTTTAGTTACAAAATACGTTGATGTGACAGCAATAATAAAAAGGTGGAATATTATGCAGTAAAAATTGAATGAAAACACGCACACGTATTTATGCCAACACACGTGCACACACACGCATTGACACACACAAAGACAACTATAATGACAAACATACACAAACTAAAAAGGTCAAAAATAAAGCACTCGTGTATGTACTGATAATCCCCTTTGAAATACGGCCCAAATCATAGATCAGCCCTTTCCCACTCTCATAACTCAAATGCATCAGACATGCACTTGTAAACAAAGGATGACAGAAAAAGGTAGCAACGGTGACGAAATTAAATCAGCCCACAATGTGCTTAGCTAATACCTCAACTTATTTTCCACTTTGCTTAGAGTAACACGCTTCTGAATGTGCTTTATCAAGACGTTTTGTCCAAGACACACGTGCTTTGGATTGCAGGGGTCAAATACCTCAGACAGTTGTAAATAAGGGGTGACGAAAGAAGGCGGCAACGGTAACGAAATCGATTCAGCCACAATATTCTTAAATAATCCATCAACTCGTAATTCAACATCGCTGAGAGTTGCATGCTTCTCAACGAGCCAAATCAAGACATTTTATCCAAGAGACGTGCCCTTTGGATTAGAGGCTCAAATACTTGATGACGTTGTAAATACAGGGTGACGAAATAAGGCAGCAGGGTGACAAAATCGATTCAGCCAACAATATGCCTAGCGTAGACATCAAATCATTCTGCCACTTTGATTAGAATTGTATGCTTCTCAATGTGCTATATCAAGAATTTCTCTCCAAATGGCATGAGCTTTGAATTAGAGGGCTGAAATGCACCAGACAAATGTACAGAAAGGGTGACGAAAAAAGGCAGCAACGGTGACAAAATCGAATCAACCTACAATGTGCTATGGTAATACAGTATCATACCACTTTGTTAAGGGTTACATGCCTCTCAATGTACTTTATCAAAAAGATTCTTTTTTTTTCAGGATACATGTGATTTGGATTAGAGGGCTAATATACATGATGAGGTTGTACAGTAGATAAAGGGTGAAGAAAAGAGAAAAGGAGAACGCTGACGAAATCGATTCAGGCAACAATACGCTTGAATAATGCATCAAATCGTTTTACGACTATGATCGGAGTTGCATGCTTCTCAGTGTGCTTTACAGTGCATCAAGAAGTTTTCCCCCAGTGACGTGTGCTTTGCATTCTAGGGCTCAATAATACATGAAACTAATTGTACATGAAGGGTGGTGAAATAAGGCAGCAACGGTGTCTAAATCGATTCAGTCCACGATATGATTAGCTAATACGTCGAATTGTTCATTTTTTTTTCAGAGTTATATGTATCCCAATGAGCTTTTGATATGGGGACTCAAATGCATCAGAAAGTTGTACATAAAGGATGAAGATAAAGGCAGCAACTGTGAGGAAATTTAACTAATCCTAAATGTGGTTAGGCAATACATCAACTCGTCATACCACTTTGCTGAGAGTTGCATGGTTCTCATTGTGCTACAGCGAGACGTTTTCTCCAAGGGGCATGTGCTTTAGATTAGAGGGCTCAATTGTATCAGAAAGATGTAAATAAAGAGTGACGAAAACAGACAGCAACGGTGACGAAATCGATTTGGACCAAAATTTACTCAAGTACCACTCCACCCTTTATACATTTCTACAGAGAGCCGAATGGTTCGTATTGTGCTTTATCAAGGCATTTTTATCCAAGAAGATTGTACTTTGGATTACAGGGCTGCATGCTTCTCAATGTGCTATATCAAGAAATTTATAAAAGAGACGTATTTATATTAGAGGGGTCGAAAATACATGATGAGGTTGTAAACAAAGGGTGACGAAAAAGGCAATCAGGGTGACGGAAGCAAACAATGTTTCTAAATGATGCTTCAAATTGTTATACCAAATTACTTAGCGTTCCATGTTTCTCAATGTGCTACATCTAGACATTTTCTCCCAGAGACATGCTCTTTGCATTCGAGGTCTTAAATACATGATGCCGTTGTACACGAAGGGTTACGAAAAAGGCTACAACGGTGACGAAATCGATTTAGTCCAGGATATGGTTAGCTAATTCATCAAATTGTTATACCATTTTTTTTTTACAGTTGTATATCACAATGTATTTTATCAATTTTTTTTTTCAAGTGGCATGAGCTTTGCCGGATTGGACAACTGAAATGAATCAGAAAGTTGTACGTAAAGGTTGACGAAAAATTCACCAGCTATGACGAAATCAAATGAGATCGAAATGTGGTTACGTGATATATCAACTCGTCACGCCACTTTCTTGGGAGTTGCATGATTCTCAGTTTGCTAAATCAATACGTCTTATCCAAGAGACGTATGCTTTGGATTAGAGGGCTTAAATGCATCAGACAGTTGTAAATAAATAGTGACAAAATCCGGCAGCAACAGTGACGAAATCGAATTAGCCCACATTTTGCTCAAGCAATAAATCAACTCGTCATATCACTTTATTGAGATATGCATGCTTCTCAATGTGCTTTGTCAAGGTGTTATATCCAAGAGATGTGTCCTTTGGATTAGAGGGCTCAAATGTATCAGTCATTTGTAGATAAAGGGTGACGAAAACAGGCAACAGCGGTGACGGAATCGAATCAGCCCACATTTTGCTCAAGTAATAAATCAACTCGTCATATCACTTTACTGAGAGCTGTGTGCTTCTTATTGTGCTTTATGAAGACATTTTATGGAAGACATGTGGGCTTGGATGAGAGGGCTTAAAAACGCATCAGATAGTTGTAAATAACGGGTGACGAAAACAGGCAGTAGCGGTGACGGACTCGAATCAACCAACAATATTCTTTATTACTAGTACATCAACTCGTTATACCGCATTACTGAGACTTGTATACTTCTCAACGTGCGATATCAAGACGTTATATCAAAGAGAAAAGTGTTTTGGAATACATAGCTCAAGTACATCAAAGAGTTGACAGACAGGGGAAAACCCCACAATGAAGAGCTGTACGGTTCATATGCAGTGACTACATTTTCCGCGATCCAGACTGTACAACGTGCATGAGGGAGAAACTGAACTTGCCAACTCTTACCTTGGGATGCCAGGTCCGGAGATTAAAATCATTCTTCAAAGTGGTAGAGGGGTTGGTCCCAGCCCTACATTCTGGAATTGTTTTCACTAAAGTAAGACCCAAGCGAAATATTACAGCAAAGAAATATAAAGAATGTAACGTAAGAAAAAAAATCTAGAAAATCACGTTACAAATCAAACTAAATGTTACACAGTAAGGCACTGTAACACATCATTATACCGACCGAGTTTCCCTCTTTTTTTTTGTGAAACCGATCCTGGCTTGGAATTAACTTCCAGCTGAAGTCGTTAACAGTATATTAAGGAGGTTTTCAAAGCAAATATTGAGCAAAGTCTTCTTCACTTTGACTACCAACGCTCCCAACGTGCCCTCTCTCACCCGGTGCCTTATACCGCAAGGTCCTGCACCGTACTGCATCCAGAACCACACAAGATGACGAAAAAGGCAGTAACGGTGACGAAATTTAATCAAGCCCCGATGTGCTTAGGTAATGCATCAACTTGTAATACCACTTTCCTGAGAGTTGCAGGCTTCCAAATGCTCTACATCAATATGTTTTCTCCAAGAGACGAGTGTTCTAGATTATAGGCTCAAATACATGATGACGAAGTGAATAAAGGGTGACGAAAAAGGGCAACAGGGGTGACGAAATGAATTAAACCAACAATATGATAAAATATTACATCAAATCGTTACACCAATTTGTTTAGACATACATGCTTCTCAATGAACTATTTCAAAACATTTTTGTCGCAGAGATATATGCTTTGCATTCGAGTTCTTCAAGGACAAGTTCACCTTACTAGACATGCGGATTGAGTGAATGCATTTATATGTATAATATTATTTAAGCATATTGTTGCCTCAGTCGATTTTGCCACCTCTTCTGCTTATTTTCGTCACCGTTTACTTGCACCTCATCATGTAGTATAGCCTCTAATCCACAGCACATGTCTCTTGGAGAAAACGTCTTGATATAGCGTATTGGAAACCAGGCACCTCTCAGCAAAGTGATACAACGATTTGATGTATTACCCAACCTCATTGATTCATTGATAAACATTGCAATTTTGTCACTGTTGCCTCTCATTTTCGTCACCCTACATGTACAACTGTCCCATGTATTTAAAGAACAAGTTCACCTTCACAGACATGAGGGTTAAGTGAATGCAACAACATTAGTAGAACACATCAGTGAAAATTTGAGGAAAGCTTGACAATCCGTTTAAAATTTATGAATTTATAAAGTATCTGCACAATCACTGCTACATGAGAAAACTGTGATGTCATATGCATAGAACCATAATTATGACGAAAATGATAAGAGAATTTCATAAAACTTCGCTTTTTGAATAAAGTGCATATTTCCTGGACTTGTTACTGACGTATGTTACACAAGTAACATTATCCCCCTCCCCTCTGAAATAGAGAAGTCGATTGTTCTTTTTTTATGCGAGAAAAGTGGAAATATGTTTGATTTTCTTTATACTTTTTTTATATTGCTGTACACATGTGACATCACAAGCCATAGTATTCTTGTCATCCAGCCATGACTGAGCAGAAACTTCAAAAATTCATAACTTTTGAACGGGTTGTCCGATTTTCCTCAAATTATCACTAATGTGTTCTGCTAATATTGCTGCATTCACTGAACCCACATGTCTATGAAGGTGAACTTGTCCTTTGAATACATGAAAAAGTTGTACAAATAGAGTGACGAAAATGAGAGGCAACAGTGACAAAATCGATTCAGCCAACAATATGCTTAAAATGATACACTAAATCGTTATGTATAAAAATTTTCTCCAAATTACAAATGCTTTGGATTTGAAGGACACGCATGAGCGTTGGCCATGTTCACATATCGTGCGTGTTATGCTTCAGTTTCGTAAGTAGGTCGTGCTTTTTTTTTTCTTCCTTTGCGTGTGTGTGTGTATATGCATCAGCCACATTGGTTAGCTTAATTTTCTGCATTGGCATGCATTCGGAATGGTCAGAAAGATGTTCTCATTTGCATTTGTAAAGAAATGTGAATCAGATTGAATAGGTTTCTCCTTATTTGTTGCAAGGACCACATAGATGGCATCTCGTAATTTCATGATTGCAAAGAATGCACCATATTTCACCTGTGCCTTTGGCTTTGCAGGAATCTTTCTGTGTCGCAGCTCCTCTTTGTTTTCCCCTTGGACGCCCATGTTACCGCGGACGAGTTCTTCCGTGACAGTGTGATCACGCGTGAACACGACAGAAAATGCCTGCTTAAAGTCTATTGTGCTCCGATATAGAGATTGATGTCTCGATGGCAGCTTTATTGATGTTAAGCAATTAATATCATGCAAAGTTTAATACAAAATATATGGTAACTCAAAGGATAAAAATAATAAAGGGGAGTGGTGATATCAGATACATTTCCGAAACGTACAATTAAAGTAAATATCAAGTAGACTTTACTCCAATAATTGAAGGTTTGCATTCGGCAGTAATTTGGGCGTAGTTTCCACGTGCAAAACCCTCATAGATTTACAACTGAAGTCAGTTGCACTGATTGCCATCATTCTTTTCTATTTAAAGTAAGGTAAGATGTAATACACCTCAAAAAGAATGGAGAAGAGTGAAAAAATACTGCAGTGAGCTGAAAGAGACAGGCAAACTGTATTTTTATTGAAAGATTATCTGTAGTATTACTAGGAGAGTAGACTAGCATTTCTTCGGGCTCTGCGACGTGTTTTGATTGACATCCGATGCTTAGCCAATAAAACTTCGAGAGTTGACGACTGACAACTGTCTTGCCACACCCGGTTCCACGCCTCTATTCGGAGGTTTCTTACTAGTCGTATTTTTAGTCAACTTGACTTCCACATCGTCGCGCCCTCTATTGACTGCCAATCACTGATTTAGGCTAAAAATACGTCGCCCGCTAGACTATGTGAATACATACATGGGATGCAAGGTTGCCAAACAACAAACACACAAACAAACAAACAAACCGGAATTAATTTTAGCGCAGTATATGCATACCGGGATTCCAGAAGAGATAATGAGGTTACAAATCCAAGCATGAAGTAATAAATCGGCATTTTAAGATGAATGAGTTAAACAAAAACAACATTACCTGGGATGGTTTACAGGCATTATAAATTGGGTGTACTACGTGTTACAAAAAAAAAAAACATTTCGTACTTTTGATCCTTAATAGTTCAAAAAGTATAATAACAGATACAATTGTCATTTATATGAGTAATAGCTGAATAGTGTATAATTTTGTTGGAAGTGATTTGAATATGAAAACCTGTATTAGTTTCATGAAATTTATGATTACTTTCAAAGTTAAGTTCAGGATTTTGGTCAAGTTTTAACCCTCTGTACAAAACTTGAACCTTCGCAGAAACTATATGTGAGTGTGTGCTTACAATGACCCTGCAAATAGACATGGATACCACCTGTTCAGAGCTCTGCTCCAAGGCACATGACTGCTTTACTAATCATGATGGATCGCCCTGGGCACTACTAGTGTGGATTCATGGCAAAGGGTGAAATGCACGCACATGAAAAAACGTAAACTCATGTCTCCATGTGCTTACATGCACCACATTTCAGAATGAATAAAGGCTGTGATAGTGGAATTCCTCATAAATAAATAATGAATAATTCAAGTCATGGCCATTGTCCAGGACCATTGTCTGGGTGTCAACTACACACGCCCATACAAGGTCCTCAATTGTTGTACATTCTTTTCAATACATAATGTTCTGTTTACCTTATTCTCTGTTGTCAAAAGAAGTGTAACTTATGTTTTGTCGGAAAATGAAATAAACTTTGAATTGAATTGAATTGAATACACACCAGTAACTCTTGAGAAAAGTTAAAATTTTGTATACAGAGGGTTGGAAATAGGGCAAAATCTGAAACCTAATTGAAAAATTACTGCTGAATTTAATGAAACTGACTTATGTTTTCATTTTCAAATTACCTCCAACAAAATTGTACACTATTCAGCTATTGCTCATATCAATGTCAGTGTTATCTGATATATAGTTTTTGAACTAAGGATCAAAAGTGGGAAATTTTTTTTAGTTGCGCGTTGCAAATGCATACCTTATAACCGGCATATACTCTAATGCACGCGTTGCAAGTTGAAAGAAGACAATGCGAATAGGGCGCATACAGATGAATGAATACTGTACATGGGTTTCTAATGACATTACCCTAAAATGTTTGACTGAAACAGCAAAATGGATAGACGAGTATCATAGTCAGAACTTTGGAAGTAAATAGATATATTGCCTAAAGATAACTGTTTGGATTTGAATAGAAGGGATAACGATAAAGTACATGTACAATAATTTATCTGATTGGATTTATAACGGGGGTAGCTATCTCGTCGTGTCGAAAGTTTGATAGAAATTAGACTCCATTATCTTTGGTGTTTGGTTTGTTGACTGAAGAATAAGTAAGACTGATCACTCGTATCATAGCTGAACATTAAGACTTTTAGTTTGAAGTAACCGAACGGAGTACCTCCCTACCGAGCATTCTACTTGCTCTTTTTAAACCCACTACACTGGCCTCCCGTTACAACGGAGTCCTCGGGACCGGCAGTTTTCTTTCTTTATATCGAAATTTCGTTATAACTGAACAAAACAATAAAAGAACATAGAGCCGATAATTTTGCGATCTTGATTTTTATTTCCTTATAACCGTCTTCGTTATAACGGGAATGCACTGTTTTTCTCCACATGGTGTATAAGTGTGTGTAGGCAAGGTAGGTGTGTATGTTTGTGTGTGTGTTTTTGTGCAAATCGTGTCATGTATCAAATGAAAAGCAGAGAATGGGGAAATAACGTCATACCGTTATCAGAAAAACGACTTCTCCCGACTGATAGCTCCTTATCTTGTAGCGCGACACACCATCGAGTGGTGTGCTCTCTCTGTCCCTTTTATTATCTTTGGGCATCTTACTCTATAATTGGAACTGGTGCATAATAAATTTTACCTATCATTATAATTGTCCTTAAAAGGCTTGTGATAGAGGCCATGACAGTATGAGTGCATAAACTCCCTCCTAACAAATGAAATAAATATATATATTCAACTCAAAGACAGAAACAAAGATTTTGCTTACCAAGCAGAATCGATGCCTTCTAATTCAGATCACGCAGAGAATGGTTCTACAGAGATCAGGAGATGACACTCATTGAACGCACCGACATTGGCGACTTGTGCAACCGGCTGTATTTGAACATAATTTATTACATACCGAAATCATCGCTATTTCTGATATCTATATGATATCCGAATGCCTCGCAGATCGATTTCCAAGTCCAGACTCTGCTACTTACAGTTTTTACCCCGCACGTCGAGACGAATAAACATTGAACAATAAAATGTTCCGTTCCTTTCGGCAGGGACCGCGAGTATATATCAATTATGATGGCCAATCAACGGCGGAGCCTCGCGACAAACCAGGCCCCAGATGATAAAGTTTTCGCTGTGCAGAATATTGCAGCGTTAACCAGCCTATATACCCTTTGTGACTGCTGGGGAATTCCACCTTCTTGAAAATAGCACGGATTGACGTCAGCCACAAAATAAAAAATGATAAAAAATGAAGCAACTGAAAACATATCACGCGGTCAGCAAATATTAGCATTAGTAGTGGCCCGACGGAAAACATAGAATGACTCGTTCATCCAGTTTTGCACATGTTGCACATGGGGTAGTCTAGCTTCTGGACTCTTTTTACTCGTAGCCTTGATTCAGTGTACGCGACAAGCCGTGTATGAGGGCGTGACACCCGAGGATTGCGATACGCCGAGAACTGCGATACCCGTTGGGCGCGCAGTCTCTCGATTATCGCAATCAGAAAATTCCCCCCCCCCCAAAAAAAAAAAAAAAAAAAATGTGGGGGGGGGGGGGGGCAAAACGAGTTTTGCCCCCCCCCCCCCCCGTGCCCCCTGTAACAAATAATTTATTAATTATTTAAAGATCAAAATGAACAATACACTAACAATATACTATAATTATAATTACAATAATTATATCTATACACTAATATTAACTTACGAGTGAATTTAGTGTATACATGGTAGCTTCGCATCCTCGAGTGTGCCTGCTGAAACATATCTTTAGTAATCCTTACATTTTTCCTTTTCTTCTCTGCTTTCTAGCAGTATAAGAATACTTTTTATTTCTCGAACAATGCGATCACCTTTAAGCTTTTAGTGAATGCATTTCAGTCGAATGGCAAAGTGAAAGTGGCTCGCTCGCTCTGCCCGTACTTATGGTAAAATGAATAGTTTTCATAAGTTATGCTCATAGTCCTTCCATGCCTTCGCAGTGATTTCTTTTATTTTGTATAATTATACTATACTACTATAGATTGCTTCGATTGGTTTAATTCTTAGATGAATAATTTTGAGCTGATTCAAACATGTTAAGTCAACATAACGATATGATTCAACATGTCAAAATCGGAGCTGAGTGAAATTGCGCTTGTATGACAGATTTTACTGACACCCCCCCCCCCCCGAAAAAAAAAACGAAGGTAGGGTATGACCGCTTCGATTCATCTTAATCGTCCTTTTCATACTAAATTACGAGCACACAAACCTAAAAATGATGTCGACCGTGACTAATGACATCAGAAATGAAGTACTTAAACGAACAAGGATATCATAGAATAAACCATTTTCTTCTCATTTCAAAACCAGAAGACGCTATTATATAAGCTACAATCGATATTCAAACAAAAAACAAATGCGATATACATTAACTCCAATTTTATCAATGTTCACACCCTTTTCATGGTTTTCATTCTGATTACAGTGCGGCAATGATTATCAGAAATAGCCTTGAACATGTAAAATAATTTCGCGGCACCTCTCTTTGTGGTTAAAGTCTAAATTAACTTCCATCCCCCCATAAAAAAGTATTTAAAAAAAACCCCGGCAAATGCTGTATTCTTCAAGAAGAATAGTAATTTTTCGTTTGAAACCTCATAAAGAAGATGTGAAACATTCTTCTCTATCTTTTCTACCCGCATTACGTAATTATTTTTCATATAAATTCCAATTCACAGAATATTTGGTAATTTATTGTTGTCTACACGTCATGTTTCAACACTAAATTTCTGTTAAGATGGACATAATAGTAGGCAAAGTTAAAGAGGAATGCCAAACTTTGTTTCGATATAAATTGTATGACGAATCCATTTTTCAATTTCTCTTTCGAATGACCAGTTGCTACATTACTGTAAAGGCATGACTTTTGCACATAAAACCGTGACAGCAACTTAGAATGTACGAGCAAATCCAGTTGGGAACACCACTTGATAGTCAATCACTACATAGAATCATGGAGCTACGGTAGCTCCATGATAGAATGCAAGCCGTATAATGAGAGGAACAAAAGCACGAAAAACGCTTTCATTGTACCGCGGGATTAGCAGTGATTAGCGATTTATCGATCGGTTTTGGCGGCTTTGTTTGTTGAGCAGAATATGCGAAGTTGGCACGCCGTCGACTGAGCCGGACGTGCGAACGTGGCACATAAAGAGTTAAAGGGATGGTTAAGGTGAGGATTCAGCTTTTTTTTCTTTTTTCTTTTTTTGCGAGATACTTAGAAATCACTCTATGAAAAGAGCATACAATTCTAAGAGGAATCCAAACTTTGTTAAGATGAAAATCAGTTTTGAAATGACTAAGACATCAAAACACAAAATAAACAAAGCGATCCTGATAAAAGGTGAGTCAAAGACAATTGACTCGCGTCTCATTTCAATTCAATCCAATTCAATTCAATTCAATCATTTATTGTCTGATTTAAAAAATACAGAAAATCTTCCTCCACTGGCAAGATAACAGAGCATAACACGACAAGAATAACAAACAGATCACATATAAAAAAAGAGAAAAAATGACTGATAATCAATTGACAATTCGATACATCATCAAACGATATATCGTAACTAATTAAACTGAAATACTAATAAAATAAAGAGGTATGTTTGAGACTATAAAAATAGAACATTAAAATATACTATTGATGCATTGAATCTTTTCAACATGCTGACGTCTGACTATGACAAATATATATCAAAAATGCAAAGTCATAAATACAAAATTGCACAGGCCCTAAAAATATGTTGGGAGTGAAACATGTGTGGTGTACATACAATGTAATGTACATTATACAGAAACCCAGGGATCACATGTCACATGTGTACCCAAGAAGAGCAGGAATAAAAGGAAAAGAATAGAGGTGGAAAAGGATGGAGAGGGTTCCATAGCACAACTGCCTCTATGGGCACACATTATAATACAGTGTTGTTATGCAAAATATGCATGCACACGTATGCGAAAACATTCCGTGATCATTCCAATAAAATAGCAGAGTGCAACAATGAATGCTGCATAATGTAAATGTAAATCAATTCAATTCAATTCAGTTCAATTCAATTTTATTTCCATTTCCATTGAATAAACAGAGAAAAATATATATACAATACATTTACAGAACAAATTTATAACAATTTCAAAGAAAACGTACAAGTGGTCACAGTCCATGTGTGCCCAGGAAGCAAAATAGAAAAGATAGAGGGAAGGAAGCAGAAGATAGACGGGAGGGGGAAGGATTTCCAGGAAAGGCTGCCTATGTGGGGCACACATACAATGTGATATGTTGCATAAATACATATATCAAGATTCCATTAGTCAATTCACAAAGGGCTGTAAATAACTTGCATAATGAGACATATCGATAAAATCACATAGAATTGCACACTTATACATGGTGAGCTGTCTTGAAAACCTGTCAATACAACAGTGTTATCCTATAATAATAATATTCCATTAATTACACTCAAGAAGTGCCAAGAAAAAGCAGGAACCATGAAGAAAAGAGCACATTTCATCATATTCACAAGTACCAGCCACTTTCTAGAGGAAATATGTCTTTGTGATTATAATTACTTGTCACCAGCCCTACCTATAAAAGTTAGGTACTATAGTATGGTAGAGACACGGGGATGCGCGAATAGAACTTGCGCAAAAAAAAATAAAAAAATAAAAAATGATGAAATTAAAATGAATTTACTCGACTTGGCATGCCGTGGCACTAAACTGATACTACTGTCAATAAAGAATTACACTTGCAGATTATTCCATATCAGTTTTATTTGTGAAAATTAAGTGTAAAAGTGATAAAACCGGCTTTTCAGGAGGGTAAAGCTTTAAAAACTTTCACATGATACAGCTCTGGGACCCGTTTCATAAAATTTGTCATCAGTGACAAGTTGTCATAGATGTGACAAGCTACTGAAATCCTTGCATCTGATTGGCTGAGAGCAAATTTGTCATAGAAATGTGGCAGTTGTCACTGATGACAAGTTTTATGAAACGGGCCCCTGATTTACACTTTTTTTCACACACTTATTTTGTTTTGTTTTATATACTTTATCATTAAGTGAGATTTCATTTCATTTAATAAATAAAAAAGCAAAATATAGCCAACGTTATGTTGACGATCAAAATGAGTCTTCAGATTGCTCAGCAAGACGACGGCATCAGACATCGATCATCAACGGCACCAATGCAAGTTGTTGGGGGTTTTTTTTTCTGTTTATACATGATTAGGAACTAAAAGCGTGTAAATCAAATCTGTTCGACTGGACTTACTTGTGAAAATCACGGAGAAAACAGTTTCGTGACTCGTCCGAGTCACTTCTTCAACTCTGGCTGGCTGGCGAGAAACTGTTTTCTCCGTGATTTTCACAAGTAAGTCCAGTCGAACAGATTTCATTTACACGCTTTTAGCATACTACCTGGATGAATCAAAATCTACATCGATATAATTATGAATAGGAACTGTTTGAATAATCACAGCCAGTTGGAACTTGGAAGCTCCGCCGAGAGAAACGGCACTTAATCGTTTTCAACTAACTCAGAGAACACAGAAAATGGTCCAAAGTCTTTGTTTTGTTTGGCGCATTTTTCACTTTGATGAACTCGTTATCGCAGACTTATGCGCATTCAGGGATGATAAAACATTCTAAATGTCGGACACATTTCACAGCCGCTTTATCATTTTGAGTGGCAGCTATGCACATAATGACCGTGCACGTGTATGCTATGCATACATGCATGTATCGTACATATTGTTTGGTTTGAGAAAAGTAAACGAGTCTTGATAACATAAACAGATAAATGGGAATTCAGTTCTTTTGATTAAAGGAATACTTCATCATCACCTTTTACCTCATACTTGATTTTGACCCCGTTAGTATCTATAACGCACTTAAAATACAAAATGATGTGCATTCACACATTACACAGTTCGAAATGTGTGATTCAGACGCACTGGTATAGTATTCGCCCGCTTCCGCTTCACTAATACTATTTCACTATGACTATTTCGCTTCAAAAACCTGCCCCCTCCCCGTAACATTTGTCATGTATCACTTAATCATGATCATCAACCATATATTTCTTATAAAACCATGTGCAAAGGGTCATGTACGGATGTACAACTTTTGACCTGTGTATACAGGGTTACAATTTTTACCAAATTACTGGTGCGGTGACGAGCGACAACAAAGTAATAGCGGCCTACATTCAATGTTTGTGGAGTGAAGTGTGAAATGTATTGGTTTATTTCATATTTAGTGTGAAAAACACATTAAATGTTTTGCAGTGAGATCTTAATCACGTAACGATAGGCACAAAAACGGTCTTAAAGGGTCAAAATGTGGCAGTATGACTGGTTTAAGGACCAGCTCTGCTGTGTATAGACGGTGAAATACATCGAAATAATGACATACTAGAAATCCATTGCAGCAAAAAAAAAAAAAAAAAAAAAAAAAAAAAAAGGCTGCTGAAAACTGCTTATCAAATAGTGGCAAGCCAATGGAGTAAAATGGTGTCAAAAGGGGCCTGAGCTTTCGATCCTAGCAGAATCTTCGTCAGAGGCAAAATGACAAACAGGCAGGGAAAGCAATCACATAATAAGGACTTCACACAACAAGAACAGTCAGGGACGGGCTAGGGACACAGAACAAAGAAAACAAAAGGGGAGGGTAGGCAGGAGGTCATGGACAAGGAACCCAACAGGTAAAGGGAGGGGGTTAGAGCAGGAGGGTGGACAGACAAAAGGCAGAGGAGGGTCAGTAATGATCCTGAGGACCATGGGGGTGGGGGGGGGGGCAACCTTTGAAGGATAAGGGTGAATAGGGAGGCAACATCAAACAAGATGAGGAACAATAGAGGGATAAAGAAAGAAAAAATTGAAATAGCAACAGCATGGGGGAGGGGGTGCTGAGCAAGCAGCGAGCCCTAATAGGGTGTACCAAGAGGAGACAACAAAATGAAAGTGAGAGTCGACTAAAATTACTAGAAATTCGTTTACTTGACTAAGTTTCACGCTAACGCTTATATAAATAAGTAAAACACGTCAAGAGCGCCAACCAGACGGCCAGACGGGGTCATAACAAAACATAGACAATTGTGTTTAGATCATAATTAGGCCTACGGTAAAAGGCTACTATATACTAGGTGATGTTACACGAAACAATTCCCACTTTTGATCGTTAATAGTTCGAAAACTATAGATAACACTGACATTGATAATAAGCAATAGCTGAATAGTGTACGATTTTGTTGGAGGTTATTCAAAAATGATAGCATAAACATGATAAATCAGTTTCATTAAATTCAAGATTTATTTTGAGGCTAGGTTTCAGATTTTGCTCTGTTTTCAACCCTCTGTACAAAATTTTGATTTAGCAAAGGGGTCAACTGGTGTGTATGGCAGTGTGTCGTTAACACCCTAGCTGACAATGGTCCTGAACTATGGCCAGGATTGGAATGCTCTATTTCATATTGATGAGAAATTCCACTGTCACAGCTAGTCTTTATTCATCCTGAAATGCAGTGTATGCAAGCACATGAAAGCATGTGCTTATTTTTGTCATGTGCATGCATTTTACCCTTTACCATGAATTCAGACTAGCAGGGCAATCCATCACGAATTATTAATAAAGCACTCATGTGGCTTGGAGCAAGAGCCCAGATTTAATACCCAGAAGCTAGTCAGCAGAGCTCTGAACAGGTGATATTCATGTCCAGTGTTCAGGGTCATTGTAAGCACACACTCACAAACACATCATTGGTTCTTGTGTAAAGTTCAATTTTGTACAGAGGGTTCAAAATTGACCAAAATCTGGAACTTAACTTTGAAATTAACGAAACTGATTCATGCTCTCATAATTATTCAAATCACCTCCAACTAAATCGTATCATCAATGACAGTGTTTACTGATGTATAGTTTTCAAAATATTAAGGATCAAAAGTGGGAACCTGGTATAAGTTGACTTAGCCTCCAAAGCCTCCAAACCTACCCAATGTTGGGGATAGGAATTCTTTTTTCTTTTTTTTTTTGAGGGGGGGGGGGGGGGGGGGGGGGTTGAGAGCCGATGAGGTTCAAAGGTCAACCATATCCCCCATCCCCCACCCTCATTCCCCAGATGTCAGGAATCTCGTGGTGGAACGCTTCGGATTTGTCATTTTCTCATCATCTTAGAAATAATAGTAGGCCTATATACGTATAGACAGGGAGATGTCGATATCCCTGGTGCGACAGGATAGGCCTCTAGTATTCTTGTTGCTTTATTTCAGCACGTCATTGTTGGAACACGATGACGTAAGTATATATAGTATTTGAAGTATATCGTGTACATTACTAATATTCCACAGCAACTTTAGTAATCAATTTCATAATCAACGAGTAATAATATCATATTGGCATCAAATCTAAAGAGGCACAATTAAGTAAAAGACATTCAGCTCATAGTGTTAGGTAAAATGTATGATGTCATAATACATATACAGTGGATGTTCTACGCACCCTCATAATGTGACCGAAGTCCCAGCCACAATTATATCCTTAAAGAAGAAATCCACCCCAAATAAATAAACACCAAAATAAAGGGAAAAATATTCCTTTCCGAACGATACAAAAATGACAAGAATCAGAACAAGAAATAACAAATAAGGAAGATATGACATTTTGAAAGTTCACATTTTTTTCGGAAAACATTTCTTGACCAGTCCTTATGAATATTCAAATCAGCAAGTTGATGATGTCATGCTCTCACCATTTCTTATTCATTTCCTTCACAGAAATGACAAAAATCTCTTATTCCAGATGTACAGATATAAAACTTGTCTTAAAACCACCCAAAATAGAAAATAACAATTGTTCAACTCTGATATATCTCGGTATGGGAATATATTTTTACTTTTATCAGTTTATGATAATAATTTCTTTTTTTCGAATTTCGTGAATAACATAAATGTGAGGGTATATCATCAAAACGCTCATTTGAATATTCATAAGGACTAGCTGGTGAAGAAATATTTTCCGAAAAATGTGAAATTTAGAAATGTCATATATCTTCCTTATTTCTTATCCAATTTTTGGTATCTTGTATCACTCTGTAGGGAATATTTTTCTCTTTCTTTTGAAATAAGTTTTGGGGTTATAATTGATTTCTTCTTTAAATCAAAATAACGAATAAGCATGTTTGGCTTTTTGAGCGGCTATCAATCTCGATGACGAAGTAAAAAAGGGGGAACTAGTTAGGTTGCATACTAGTCAGAATAATGATAAAAGGTCTACTAAAGTATTTGTAACGATATACAGGAGAAGATGCATCCATGAAAAGGATAATTCTTCCCGTTTGCAGTATTACCGTATAGAGGAGAATAATACCAAAAAAAAAAAAAAAAAAACACGAATTCTGTGACCTAAAAAGTGATGGATAGGCCCCCTACATTTTTGTCGAAAAATGAAAAAAAAAATGAAATTGAAATTATATCGACGTTGAGCCGCTGCAAATTTCAAAAGCTTAGGATTGACAGCTTTTTCATATTAAAAAAAAAAATACAGTTTCAGATAGGATTACAATTTTTTTTTTCTCAAACATGGTTCCTGAATAATTGTAGGCAGTTGGGTAGGATAACTTGCAAATGCTATAGTCAACTAATGACGCAATGGCGATAGAGAAAAGGAAACGAAGTTTGACGTCCGGCGGTCTACCTATTTTTATCTTGAATTGTGCCAAGCCTGTACGCGTATAGCATTGTTTTACTAACGTGTATTATGGAGGACCCAAACTTGAAGCCCTACAAAAGTTTAATGAACATCGATTCAAGAGAAACACAATGCTACTGGAAAAGTGAATTGGTAACGACCTCGAGTAAGTCACCGTGACGAAACTGCTCTCCCACCTTCCTTTTTCCTCTATATGCCATTATTGGAACAACTAATCTGTCAAAAGGTAGGGCCTACGTACTCGTCGTTGGTGTATAGGTGGCGCTGTTCATCCGACAGAGCTTGTGGGCTTATTTGCCCAACGCCTGTTTTACTTGGTGTCTAGCTTGTGGGCCATTGACGGATCCAGGAAGGGGGGGGGGGGGGGGGGGGGGGGAGGGAGGGCACCAAGCGCGCTTCCCCTTTATTTTCTCTCAAAATAAAAGAAATTAAAGACCAATGAAACCCGGAAGTGGCACGAGAAATGAAGAAATTGCACAGGAGCCTTTATTTATTTATTTATTTTTTATTTATTTATTTTTTTTTTTTTTTGCTTGTAAGCTCATTAAACCCTGGAATGATACCAGGAATTTTTGTGCCCCCCCCCCTTTCCTTTACGGAATTCCTGGATCCGCCCCTGTGGACTGTAGGCCACCTACGACTTCTGTAGGAATGGCTTGTGGACCTTTATCGATGTGGAGCTCGTGGGCTGTATGAATCGGGGTGTCGAGCTAGCGATCGTGGGATGACCCTGGCAAAACACACACACACACACACACAAAGACCTTGTACAAGATAATTTATGTACAAGATTCATTCCTTGGTACATTGTTTAGGGTGTAGCCTATTCATGTACCGCAGATCACAGATATTTTCTAACGAGAAGTGACTTTCGATTTTTTGAAGTTTTGATGGATTTTCTGATGTTTGACGTACAATATCGCCATATAAAGTCGTCCTGTCTGAATTGCATTTTGTGCAGTGCATGTAATCATTTAGGCCTACATGGATGTATAACATAACATTCACGGAAATTGATTAGTACAATTGTATCACGTTTTCAAATAAACTGCATTGTACGGTGTACTGAATTACTTAAGAACTACAAAACAAAATCAAAAGATGACGCACATCTTTAATAAATACTCAATCTCCTGTTGAGTTTATTTTCCACATTTTCATATCAAAATGGTGAACATAACAAACAAAAATGTACATATTTACACGGACTTAGCTTTACATGTACACTGACAGATAAATTTTGTTCACTGGTATTGACATATTTCTTACAGTGGTTAAAAACAAGATGAAAACAATGTGGCATAATTGTGATATTCAAGACACTTTGTACATGTAATAGCAAAATAAAATGTACGAAAAAATCTGTTGCATAAAATTGAGCATTTTATATACATATGAACAATACTTCTGTTACTTTCATATCCTCCAACAGTACATGATACAGAATAAATGAAACTATAACAATTGACTTGTAAGTTTCAACCATACAATGTAGTTATAATCACACAGCAAATCTTTGTGAGATAAATATATTTCGAAACAAACAAAATTATAGCATATCTCATGATATAAGTTCCTTTCACGTGATATAATCATGTACCTCACGGAAAACGAGTTTGAGTTGAAAAATATATTATGTAGACACTGTCTGTTCGTGTCCAAACACTGAATCTTGTTTACACTCATCTCGGTAAATATTCAGGCTTACACAGAGTGTTCATCACGCAACAATAAGTCAAAATAATGATTCATTTTACAGTGCAACCCACACTGACAGGACCCACAGCAGCAGGGGTGCCAAATTGGCAATGAGGGAGAAACTTGTGTGCTGTAGTTGGCTATAGATACAGTGGAAACTTGGTACAAAACGAGATCCATGGAACCAAGAAAATTTGCTCATTATATCAGATCTTTTGCTATATCAGTAGTCAATAAACAATACAAAACAAAGGAAATAAATTCATTGGGATGGGAGAAATTAGTTTGTTATATCATTCGGGTACTTTGTTACATCAGATCTCTTTATATTGAGTTTCCACTGTACATGCAGCTCAATAGGCAAAAACAATTCAAAAATCAGGGAACCTTTCATACGCTCTTCAGTCAAGACAAAAGAGCAAGACATAAATAGATATTTAAGTTTCCAGCCTCCTGCAGAACCAAAAAGACCAAACAGGTCTGCTATACAGGGAGGGACGAGATTAAAGTGCGACCCTTTTCACTCTGGCCTGAGCCAACTTGGAGTGCTTTTGATCTCATTTAACATGGATATAATTTGAAAACTTAAAAGGGATCATAAACTTTTGCTTTAGACGGGGCTCCAAATGTCCAGCTTTTTTTTTTTTTTTTGTGAAATAATGAGAAACCTCTTATGAAACCTCATATCAAATATGAAAAAGCATGCACTTCAAAGAGGAATTAAAAGTTAATTTGATGAAAATTGGTTAAGAGTGGCTGTGATATCCAAAATATAGCAGTCATCACAAAAGGTGGGACTCACCTTTTAATAGGACCACTTTGTTTTACTTTGTTTTTGGATATCTTGGCCATTCAAATCCGATTTGCATCAAATAAACTTTGAATTCCTCTTAAAATGGTATGCTCTTTAATATTTCATAAGCGGTTTCTAATTATCTCACAATAGTTAAAATCTGAATCCACCCACCTCACCAAAACTACACTATTCCTTTTAAGGAGCAACTATTAGGCAAGTCATAAACTGAATTCACTATATGGTGACTCAGATGATAGTACCTGTATTACTGTATAAGCTGTTATTTTCACGAGGGTTTAATTTTCGCAAATCTCGCGAATCACAGTTGGATCGCGAATTTAACAACACGCGAAAATGTCTCCATGCGCCCTGTTGATAGTGCATTAACGTAAGCGTCGGCATCACTTCGCGAAAACAACATCTTGTGAAAATGTGTATGGCCTCGTCATTCGCGAAAATATCTGTACGCGAAAATAACAGCGTATAAAGTATGTATTTCCTCAAATGGGCACCTTAAATATCAAAATGACATTATCAAGAGTTAAACATAGGTACTATTCATATATATTAGCCAAACAAAGCAAACTGTTGCATAAAAAGGAGATTTTAAAAAATACAAACGATGTTGATTTGATATCTCATTGTTCAAATCTTCTGCAAAGCTGAAGACCTTGACATCAATGAAAGCATTCTCTCGCTATATCCAGCATAAAATGATTATAACTAAACTGTACCTAGTGATGCAATCTGGTCGCATTGATAGACCATCGAGTGAGGGTTTATCTAAATCATCTCCTTATGTCTATACCTGCATGACTGTATAAGCCCTAAACTTTGCGAAATGTATTAAATACATTGTTAGATTTGGACAAGGGCATGACATTAAATTACAAACGCAAACTGATCAGCTCTAGTCTTTCTAGTCAGTTTGCTGTTAACTTTATATGATAGAATCCAAATGCAAACACAATGCGACTTCATTCAGTCTTTCACTTTCTGGCAGGCTCAATTCAGAATTTAATAAAATTAAGCTGTTGCTATGAGGTTTAAGTTAAACTCCTTGCTCCAACTGCTTTGCCATTTCTCATCATGAACTCATTTAAAAGTGAGATGTATTGTTCCTGAATGTAACAATGCATGCCCTCTGACGTAAGAAGACAAGGGGCAGTGTTAGTGTATTATGAGCCAACTGGCATGTTCCCTTTGGTGGCATACAACGAAAATCTTTCCTTAAAAAGGCGGGCGGTGATTTCGGGAGGCAGGTTAATTACTGGTAGCCATCCACACAGTACGTACTGCACCTGACCTCTATTATGAAATATACATACTGTAGTTTGCTTTTGTTGTATTAAATAGGACAAAGCATTATACATTTCAACACTGACAATAAATGGTCACAACTCAAGACAACATGTAGTGTCCACTCATCTAACTTGATAGCACACACATACAGTAAGACAATAATAACCACTTGGTGCACAATCTTATTCCAACAGGAATAATCATGCAACTTGTCTGCACTAACCATCTCCTTATTCCGACTGAGCGAGAATATTCTCTTCGCAAGGACGTAATGTATATCCTGACCACCAATCTGCAACATGTACAGTATGTCCCCCAAAAAATTACAATCAGATTTTTGCATTGATAACACCGAATATGATTAAACCATCTACATGCTTCTTCACGGTCTTAAAATATAACATCTTTGCTCTATTTTGCAGAAAACTCCATTCAATTTGGTTAAGCGGTCACAGAAAAATGTGGATTGTTGTAAAGCATGTCATGAGTCTGATTCTTCCAAGTTTAGCACTTTCAATGCTCTTGGAACAGCATATTAATGTGTAAACACAATAGACAGAACTTGGAGGGAAGGGATTCCTGACATGCTCTATAAAAATCCTCATTTCTCTTTGACCACTGAAGCAAACTGAGTGGAGTTTTCTGTCAGATGTGGGCAATGAGTTATAGTTTCATACCTTGAAATTGTGTTTGGATTGATTCTCTATTTTTAAAGTTATCATTGCGGAGGGTACTGTTGTAATTTTTTTTTGACATATATTGATGGTATATTCTAGAAGGCAGGGAGGAGAATCTGAACTACAATACAATGCAGACTCATTCAGTTGTTTACACTTACAAGGATGCATGAGAGTACAATACTTCACAGCAATGCGAGGGAATACATAGGGAATCATTGTCGCAAGGATATGGATCGCATACTTTAAATTTGCACCACTCGGATGACAATCAAAATTCAAACTGTCGTAAGGATATGGATCGCATACCTTAAATCTGCACCACTTGGATGACAATCAAAATTCAATCTATTGCTACTTTTCCCTGACTTATCACAATCTACTTGCTTGCTCACTATTAAACAGGCCCTAGAGATGCAATTATTACCAGTAACTGTTAATACATTGACAAGAAAAATCTGTTTATGCACGACTTTCGGAAGTTCATTGTTATGATGACAAAACACCTGGTGTATTGTGAAGGACAACCACAATGACTGTTGAATCAATGTCATTATGAATTCCTTATAATGTTATTCACAAATCAGGACAATGAACTTTGATGATTACAAATTCAAGGTATGACATTTTGTCACACAAGGCGCAAATCTCACACTGGCTGGTTGGTGCCGTCCAATTAATTGACAGAATATGATAGTTTTGGTTTATGCCACGCGAAGAACTTGGTAATCATATACAATGTACAAATACTGATATCTATCAAGGAAAATATGTAGCAATTAAGTCTGGAAAAGGACAATGCGCAAACATATTTTCAACATAGGGCAACATGAATACATACAATCTGACAAATTTTCTCTCTGTCTATCATAACTGTTCCCATTATTTCTTGCCTTCTCTCTGCAAATACTCGGCATTATATTCCATACGGAAGGCAACAATGAAATATAACTGAAGAGGCTGCCTTAGAAAATATATGCAAGTACAGTGCACTTCAGGGGCAACATTGTTCCCCCACTAAACACAATTTTTGGTAAGGTAACACACCACATACATCTGATAGAACATATCTGTCTTATCAGTATCACTGTAGCTGCAATAACACACCATTCATAATCAGCTTGTTACTGACAGTGATTGTGAAATGCTGCCCAACATACAGTCAGTAATATGCCTCGAAATATATATGGACTGCATTTAGTCTTTTCATTTCTGTCCAGTATGATACTCAATACATATTATATCTATCATTCAACAAAAGCAGAATGTATCTTTTTAAATTCAGGATATCACTTGCCTGGAAACACTGTCGAGTTTCAAACTGAACCTAAACTTCTGAAGTCACTAAGCAAAAATGCTATTGTGATAAAAGCACAACTTTGCTTCATCACTTGAACACAGGACAAAAAATTGTTTGGGTTACTAAGAAGACCACCTAGACTGCCGGAGAGAAACATTCCCCCTGAATACGCCAATTCACTGGGATTGAGAAAAATACTTTGTCTCACAGAATCTTCAAAATGTTTCCTAAATCCATGTCAAAGGAAGGACAAAATCATAGCTTTTTTGGAGGGCTGACTGAGGCAGGTTTTCGGCTGTGCAAGTTCAACATTGGCAAGTTTAACTGTGGTAATACATCAATTCAAACCGACCCATTCCTCATCAATGTATATGGATCCAATATTTATGCACACAGTATCTACAAAATTTACTCTGTTACGTTGTACATCAAAAAGAATCGTGTGCATCTAATTTTATCACAATTCTAACAAGACCCTGAGACTAAAAGAAAAAAACTAACAAATTAACAAATTAACAAATTAACAAATTAACAAACAAACAAACAAAAGTGAGATGTTTCAGTCTTTGTCAACCACACTGTATCTTTCTCCATACTGCCCTGGTACGATACATCTGCCATATCAGCTTCTGACTAATCTCACAGCTGCAAAAGTCCATAATTAACCTTACAGCTGCACAAGTCCGAAGATCAAACAAAATGAATGTTTACAAACAAACAAACAAACAACCAAAAACACTACGTGCAACACTTAAAATCATACAAGATCTCAATGACATGTGCTCAAAAATGAAGCAATGACACAATAACTTAAATTAATATGTTAACAAATGCTTTGGACACACAGGGTGATAAGTACAAATGTGCCACAAGTATGACACACATATACACTGAAAAACAAAACAAAACAGAGAACACAAATTGTGCATCCTCTTGACTTAATTCATAATTATTTTTGAGTCTTCTGAAGAGCTTTGAGCTTTCACACCAACCACTGCATATGTTATGAGCAATATAATATGTGATTAATTGAATGTAAATTCCTTGTAGACACTATTTGCTTTGCTGCTCTCTTACTTCAGTCAATACCCCCTCCCCCCAGACTTTATCTCACAGCAGCACCCCTGATGGTGTCCTGATTTCTCTCTGAGGTTTTTCTGGGGAAGGGAACTCTCATACAAGCAATGGGCATCACACCCTAAAAAGATGCACAATTAATAAGCAGATTCACTACATTGTTTTTTTCTAATAACAAAAGGAAGATATCTTGTGATGTACATTTTGTAATCTGGCGCGTTATAAGGGAACCTTATCATAATAAGAACCTAAAAGCCACAACAAATACCTTGCTATGTCAGGTTTCTCATTATATCAAGGTACTAAAACAAAGAAATATAACAAAGTTGACACCTGCGTAGTCACCTTTGTTATAAGAGGATTTTGTTATTTTGTCCTCTTTAAAACCAGGGTCCACTGTACCTGGCAAATGTATCATGGTAAGCATAGTCACTCACATCTGCTGCATAAGCAAAATTCCTACAGTGAAATGACACTATCCCCCACAGATGTGTGCGACATCATTGGGCAATTAACCCCTTCTATGCTAGGGACATTGAACAGTGTGTGCAACGCTGTGGGGGTTTCTGTGCCAATAGGCACTCAAGGCATACAGCAGGGAGGTGTTACAGAGATGGAGTGGCAACTCTTCGTAATTCATGCAAACACATGTTTGGGTTCAAGGCGTTACAATGGGATGTCTAGCATTCCATTACGCTTTGAAGTCATGCTCGGCACCGCTCTAGTTGCAAGACGAAGTTCGGAGACGAAGAACGCATTTCACCTTTCGTTGAATTACAAGCTTTATTTCACCGCAAAATTTTAAATGAAATACTCAAATTGATTTAGAATAGTTTAGGAAAGAATTCAATATTATTAACATGTATTTCTAGTTTCTTCGTAATTCGCAAATCGAAAGGAAATGAAAATTAGGCCCTCATAAAAACCTAATTTTTTTCTATAATGCACACATTTCCGCATGATAATTTTCTATCTGTTAATAAGGGGATATTTTGATCTTTCAAATAAAGTACTCCGTTAAAGCGTGTTCCAGCGTGTTTTTAAACTATTTGCTGTTAAAATTGTGAGTTTTACACTGCATGTTGATTCGCTGCTCCAATTCAAGGTACATTAATTCATTGTTGCCATCACATTGAAAGAGAGAGCGAATTGCAGTAGGAGCACATGGGTGACACCTGTAGTTGAACGCATAACTTCTCGGCGGTGCCGCGCATGACTTCAAAGGAGAGCTTTAGTTGCCTCTCCTTCTCTAGCACCTCCCTGCATACAGTGAGTTGGTGAAAAAGGCTGGGGCATGCATGAAGTTGATAGAGAATTGCACTCTGCTTTTCCTCCAGTTTGTGCACTCTGTATAGATACCAATATGCACTCGAGCCAGACTCTGACACACTCGGGTTAAACTTTTTGAGAGGGACCTGATACTGGTCAATTTGACCCCCCTTCAGATCTATGCAGCCGATACAAGATTACATGGTCATACAATAGAAAAATATTGGCTTTCTAGTTTTAGTAATTATGCAAATTTACGCATGATATCATATTTTCAATTTCTGCTAAATTTTTGTGTCAGAGTTCCTCAAGACACATCAAACAATTTTCTTGTAAAAAATAGCACAATCAAAATCAGTTTCTTTCTTTTTTTTAATTGTTTTGTTAATATCTTATGCATTTTATTGTTTCTTTCGACCTTTCGTTTTTTATTGGTTTTTTTATCAGATTCATTGCAGGCACTTTTTCAAACTTATCTACATTAGAATTTATTAATTTCAATGGTTAAAAGTTGAAATAATCTAATTTATACCAATTTAAAAAAAAAAAAAAAAAAAAAACACAATTTGCATTGGATTTGCACACAATATGATGAATTTGAGCCGTTTTCGGGTTGACATGCATATGCAAAACATTACGTAAATTCAGAACGGTGTATCCGGACGTCGCAAATTTGGTCTCAAAATATGCAGGAGACTTCAATGAAAAAAAGTCATGAAACAACGCAGCAAAATCTTTGCATGTTGCGGAATTGTGGCGCGAAATGTTCGAATAGGGTTAACCCCTCATGTGCTACAAGTGCCCAATGGCACAGAAAACCCCATAGCCCTATACACAATATCCACAGTCCCAAACACAGGGGGGGGGGGGGGGGGGGGGGTAATGACTACCACCATTCACATGTCAAGAGCAGGAAGATTTTGTAAAGCTGTCGGGAAGATACCGTGCAATAACAAATCTAGCACCAGGGAAGCCTTTATATCAACATCTTTTGGTTCCGATGCAAAGAAGTAATGGCAACTTCTAACTTAGCCTTATGCAGTATGGGAAAATTTGGCAGGTCAATAATATAAGCAATATTCTTGCAAAAAAAAAAAAATTGATTGCCCAATTAAATCACCTCTTTTATCATGAATGATTAGAAGATAATTGCCAACTCTAGCTTGCCATTGTCTTATCATCCTCATGAACATGGCGCATGTTAAGTCAAAAAAGAATGAAGCATATCAACATCGCAGCTTGTAGGATTTCACCAATCATCGCTTTAAGACATGTGCATCTGACAATACAGAGTACATGCACCACACAGTGATGATGTCAGTCTTTTGTGACAGCTTAGTGCTGGTTCCACACAAAGTACTCTTGCATAAGGCTTCAGCGAGTGGGTTGGAACAGGGTGCAACATGGTTAGCAAATGCTGTGTTCATATACATTCCTGTAAAGCGAAGCTGTGTAGAACTACTTTCCATGGCGACTAATGGCTATGACATCACACTTCTGCACTCTATGAAGTCTCCGTGTCTCATTCAAAGCAAACATTCCTATCACAGAATGGTTCATAAATACTATTTGAATGCTAACAAGAAGAAGGCATAATTGTACAATGGCATAACTGAACATCGGCAATTCCTCTGATGATGCAAAAGAAGTTTAGCGCCACCCCCTCTGTTTCTACATATGTCAGGGTGGAGTCAATTCCACCAACTCCATGACACACCCATATGAAGCATAATGATGACTGACATATGAAAAAAACAGCGCTTTGGATTTTCAACATAAAAAATGCAACCGGTGAAGCAGAGACAAACACTAAAAAGGTTTTTGTGCAGGACAAGGGCAATAAACAAATTAAGCCAATAACAAACATATTATTTTGTACATGACTCCCTGTATGTTATTCCTACTTGATTCACTTCTCTGAATGACAACGTTTGAATAAATCAGCATGATTTGGCCAATTGACAAACGGAGTATGCTAATGTTGCCCTCTTTTTTATGCTGAATTTGATCTCCCAACAAGAATATGGACCAAACTTCTTTGAGTCAAAAGTAATGATCAGAGTTCCTGTCAATAAATAAGTGTAGCAAAGTAAGCTACAGAGCTGTGAATGTGCGACAAAGCTAGAAGTCACTGTCCAAATCTGCTAATTTAAACTTCTCTGATAACTTTCTGAAATATGGCATCTATGACAGTATGTGTGAGATATGACTAACCATTTGAACAGAAGTGTTTCTACTGAGGGGTTGTCAACTGAAAGCCGAACTTTGGGCCAACACCTAGGAGTCCTCTACAGGACATACTTTTTTTTCTCGTGCAATGCCATCAGATTATAGGCCATGAACAGAATTAATCTGTCAGTTTGTGACAGCTAAATGTTTAGCTCCGAGTAATAAGGTTTGGTAAGTATCAGTTACTCAAAACAGGATTTTGCACTGGCTAATTGCACATAATGACAGAAATCGCACTTCTGGAGTGCAATGCAACTATGGGCCAAACATAAAATAGGAGCCATAAAAAAAGAAGAATTAATTGAGTAATGAAGAAAAAAATCATTCGTTTTGTCTTTTATAATGATCTAGAGTTAATACTCATCTTGAATTTCACAAATTAACAATATTATACTGACCTGGAGGTGAAATTGAATAACACAAGTTTTACCATCACAGTTAGAATTTGATCTTGGGCTCACCAGTAAGCAGTGAAATGAGCACAGCATACAAAACGCTTTGCTATTGTGAGATTGCATAGGCTGTCCTCGTATCAGTTTCGAAGCTGGCAAGCTCTATGCTACTTACAGACTGTTCCAACAATCATGGAACAAAACAAACCAGAGCAAAGCATACAGGAAATACAAGCTTACTTGAAAGTCTCAAATATTTAGAATGTCACAATTCATTTCAGTACTGCACAGGGTTTGTTGCATTTCACTTCCAAATGTTTGGATGGCTCTCTTTAGTTGCTGAGAACCACGAGTGTCATTTTTCTTGGTTAAACATAACTTTATGACCGTAAAATGAAATGAGACATCAAGGAACTTGATTTGCTCTATGCATAATCATATAATTAACTTTACTATTTTCTATCACATCACATACACACTGGCCTCTTTCTATTGAGATGTTGATGCATTTATAACCTACAAGTAGATACAGGGGTCTTCTTTTCTTTCAGTATGTATATGTTACACATGAATGCAAATCCTCCCTACTACATATAAATGAGGTACACAGTTTGTCGCTAAAGGTCGGCCCTTATGATTGATGTACACTAAGTGCAAATTAATGAGGTGATCTTACAAACCCACGCACAACACTTACACACAGAGGTCAAGTGGGGTCACACTTTTGGTGTTCACTTGTATTCTGCTAGTGCCTGTTGCACTGGCAGAACATATATGCAATAATCATAAATTTTTCCCTTTCCATCATGACTTAAACATTGTCACTTCACAATAGAAATGCACTTTCAGAGTTTGTAACTTGATATTTCTTTTACCACATTAACTATTGCCAAGAAAATCTACGATACCACGGTAGTTTGGAGATACAGGCAGTGCTCCATGTTTTTTTGTGTACATTCAAATAGAGCTTACGTTGTTGGCACATTATTATGGATTTTAAATAGCGCTGCTGTCATTTGACTTTTTACAGTTATATGCCATAGGGAGAATTAGAATGTGGCGATGACCAGTCAACAATACACATCATTTTGTGCCACAATGACCCCTTCTTTGACAAGGACCCAGGCTACTTTGCCTATCAGGGATACCTCTTAAAAAGGGAGATAAAGAAAGGCATTTTAATGAAATCAATGGATTGAACCGCTGAGGACGTGCTGATTTTGCTACAACACGTATTTGCCGTAGACACTTGCCTGAGTATACTCGGGACTTGTCCTCAACAGGTTAAGCAGAGGGGGTAATATTATGACATATGAGTTTTTCTTCAATTTGTCTGTCCTCTGTACAAATGAAATTTGTAAGATCGCAACTTCTCATCTACATTTTTAACAAACATTTCGGAAAAAGGGAACCAGTGGGAATCCAACTTCTCATCTACTGCTTTCCGGGCAGCATCACTACCGCCAGGCTACCATTGAGTCATTGTCGGCATCCAGGGACAGCCTGGTGGTAGCGTTGCTGCCTGAAAAGCAAATGACAGGTTCAATTCCTGTCGGTTCCTTTTTCTTCCGACATGTTTGTCAAAAATACAGATCAACAGTTGTGATCTCACAAATTTCATTTGTACAGAGGGAAGACATATTGAAGACAATCTCATACCTCAAAACTGGCGTTCTTCACCAACTACTCATATTCATTTACTGAATTATTACTTTCTTGATTTCTCATTTCTGGGGATAATAAAGTGTGTCTATGCTCAGCCCTTTTTAGTTATGGCACATGAGTAGGGCCATCACCCTCTGTAGATCAGAATACAACTAGATACGCTGTCAAAAAATACACTTAAGGAAAAATCACAAGTAAAGACAAAAACAACACATAAAAACTTGTGGTGACTTTGGTTACATTATTAATAATACCAGATACTTATTTATGCTAGTTAAAATCTAAAATAAATAGAAAACAGTTTGGTTTTTTTGTTTTGCTTTCGAACTCTTGTTTTAGTGGAAGAAATATTATTCCTAACAAAGAATAAAAACACTACTTGGCAGTTCTGCATGAGGTTTTACTACTCCATAATGATCTCTTGATTCAATGATTTGCATTCCTGGTAACACAAAGAATAAAAAGAACAAAATAAAGATAAAAAGATACTTAAGGTACAACACTAATGCCACAGGGTAAATCTATTCATAATTGAGGTACATGATTCAAACAGCATGACTTTCAAAAGCACAAATTTCATACAGGGGATGTGGAAACAGTGGGACAGTCAACACAGTCACCCCCATCATTACTGGAGTTGCAGATGTACTCAACACATGTATTTCAGATCGTACTTATACCACTGGTACCTGGGCCTCTCAGTACGGTGGCATAGAGTGACTAAACGTAGACCCATGGAAGTGCTGTGGCATTCCCATTGGTGGAGGAACGCCCACTTTAAAGTGTGGCCGCACATCCCCTGTTCGGTTCTGGCCCAGCAAACTGTCCACCCGCATGTTTGCAAAGTGCTGGCCCGCGTGGCGCTGCCCCATGTTTGTCTGTAGCACACTGTCCTCCACTGGTATGGAAGGGTTACTATGGAGATGTACTGTGGGAGGAAGCCCTATGCCATGGTTCAAGGGAGGCGCCTCTGATATGTGACTAGTCCCCGTCATTGACGATGAGTCATTGAATATATTATTGAAATTGAATGAAGACGTCATGCCCGCCCCAGTGAGCTGATTGGATTTGCTGATGTTGAAACCTCCCGTAGGCTGGTGATCAAAGACAGGAAAGTTGGCAGACATTCCTACCCCATGCAACCCTCCAGCCCTTGCAGGAGAAAACATAGTGTTGAATGAAGGTGTAATGTCCGTCTCTCTAGACAGGTTGCTCTTTGACTGTGGAGGGCTTTGAAGGATCGCCCCCGGAAAAGGTGGAGAAAAGTACGTCGGCATTTCACTGTGCCGCAGTCTCCGCGAAGGTGAAATCAGGGAAGAGTTACTAGATGATGAAGGCACACTCTCCGACTGACTGCCGCTACTGTGCGGTGTTTGTGAACTGGTTGAAAAGTTTGGCAGGAATGTGGAATGAGTTGATTCTGAACTGGAGACGACAGAGCGCTGCGAAGTGCTCAGCGAGGCCCATGGAACAGAGTCCTGCAAGAGAGACATTGAAGTACTGCGACTGCTGTCAACCTCGTGTGGATCCCTGTTGAAGATGTCAGATGGATTCTGCGTTCGTTTCTTCGAGCGGTTACCATCGTGGTTTCTGCCACCACTTTGTGAAGTCATATTGGCTCTCTGTGCCTCGACACTGGCTATCGATATGTCTCCTGCTTGACTCTGCGAATTCACATTTTGCGACTGGAACTGCACTGCATTGCTTTGTATGTGCTGCTGCTGATTACCATGCATATTTGAGTGCTGCCTTGAATCTAGGTTAGTCTGATGTGCAGTTCTGCGGGCAGCCTGGGCTCCAGGATTAGCCTTCTTTGCCAGGTTCATATGGTGAGCATCACCAGCAGGCCTCTTGACACCCTGCCCTGTGTGTGAACTCTGCAACATTGGTGACTGGGACATCCTCCGGTGCTGCTGCTGCTGCTGCTGCTGCGGAGCCTCAACACTAGGTGGTCCCCTGCTACTTGAATTTGAGTGAGGCATATCATTCATTTGCCCCATGTGGCCACCATCCTGCATGTTGTAGTTCATAGGGCTCGCCTGCAGGGGACTTGGCTCCATTGAGGCTACACTCGAACGTCCGCTTGGCACCGAGTATGTCTGCGTTTGAGGGGTTTGCCTGTCACTTGGGGTGCGATGTGGTTGATTGCTGGCCTGAAACGGTGCAAGCGTGGAAAAATCCAGATCATCACCTGTGGCAAGATTTGAAGCATCCCCAAATCCCAGATTAACAGAATTGTTCCCTCCACGCTGCATCTGTTGAATTTGTGGAGGAGATGCTAACTCTTGGATCTTGTGAGCATTGCCTCTATTACTCTCCCTAACATCTGTCTGCGTGGGCTCTAAGTTCCACTGGGAGAAAGAAAAACTGTCTTGTGCCAGACTGGAAGTCAAGTTGGAACCATAGTCACCTGACAGAAGGTTGCTGGAATTGGCAGAGTCAGGATGACTCTGTTTTTCCTCAGGCTGAGGTCTCCTGGTCATGGACTGAGTAGGCTGCTCATTCTGCTTGGTCAGAACAGAGCCGCTGGGCGCCGAGTTTCCAAACATGTCCATGTTCACAGTTGAGGCCATTGAGGTTGGAAATGCTGAGCTGCTTGATACAGAGGAGAGGAAATCCAAGCTGTCATCAATGTCCGATTGTCTCAACATCTGACTGGATGTGACGACTTCTGTTCTGTGGGCGATTTTTTTACTCTTGGCCACACTTCTACTCCTCTCGACATTTGCTGCACTGACTGAGGTATTTTGTGCCAGAAGAGCCGCATTGCTTGCTTTGCTAACAGCAGCCTGCACCAATGAATGAACTGATTGTGTATTGCCTGACGATACTTCATACATCGGAGGACGATGCATGCTTCCAGCATTTGATCTGTTTTGGTTTGTGCCGTCATGGAAATTAGGTAAAGTTTGCCTGTTGGTAGACATCACGACTGAATTTTCTTGTCTTTGTGACTGACCCTGGGAGGGTTGATGTTTCAGTGTAGCGGACGCTGCAGATGACAAGGGTAGGTTGGGAGCCATACTTGATGGGTTCCACAGCGGAAGATTATGGCCATCTGAGGAGGCCATTGGCCCTCTCGAAGGATATGGGGGTGGATTATTTTTCTTCTCTCCTCCAGCTTGTCTGTCATTGCCAGCTGATGTCCTTGCCGTAAATTTCTTTGAGGAGCTCTGTGATATACTTTGTACACTGAAGGGGTTAGCATTACTTGTATGCTGACCCATCTGTTGCCTTCCTGCACCCATCATCTCCTTGCCATCCCGATTGTTTGATTTCTCATCCGGTGACTCGGCAAGCCAAGGAAACTTATGCACGAGAGCTTTATCTAGTTCGATTCTGCCAACACTGTCCAAATCCTCCCTCTCTTCGACAACACCTGCACTCTTCTTCGGATCCCCCTGTACCTTTCCTTTTGGCTTCTTTTTGTTGCTCTTGCTTCCCTTTTGTTTCACTGGTATTTGTGCATGCTGAGTCACATCAGCCCTGTCTCCTGCCTGCTGTAGCTGCTCTGGGACTAAGCGGAATGTTTCCGTTGGAAGCTGATTTTCCTCCTGTTGCTCTTCTTCCATCTGCTGTTGCGGCGGCTGCTGCATTTGCGGCGGCTGAGAATGTCTTTGGAGCTCCCCCTCTTGCTCCTTTGCTTTGCTGCCTTCCTCTGAAATGTCAGCTGTCAGAGTGCGGTGCAAAGTCATTGTGGAGAATGTTTTCACTGGGATCTCACGCACCTGTGATTTCCGGTGGGGATTCTGCTCAGTCTGTCTACGTCTCTGTTGTTGGTTGTTGACAGCGCTTGCTTGTGAGGATGGAACATCACCTGCCGACCCAGCTGGCTGCAAGCTCGCTGAAGGCGGCGCCCTACTCTTGGATGGAGGATGGCGATTATAATTTTCTGAACTTCTGCCAGAATCCTCCCTACTTTCTTGTGCCTGGGGAGGAAACAGCTGGTCATTTGATATCCGCTGTGGCTCTACATCTGCATTAGGCAATGCTGTCTCTTGCTGAGCGGCTTGTTCTCTGTAACTTGCAATCAAAGATGTCAGTCGGTTCTGCAGTGAATAGCTTGGTGCTGAAGACACTGGTTTGCTGGAACTACTGAGTGAAGTGTCTTTTGGTGGTTCCATGCTGGAGCCTTGCATGAACGAATTCTGTTCTGCATGGGTAGTTGTTGGGGTGCTAGAGGTAGTCACAGGATAATTTGACAGTGCAATAAAATTGTCCCGATTGCTCTGATTGCTCTCTTTGCTTGGTGTTGATATGCTGGAAATGCCTTGGAACATATCCCCATTTCCAGATGACTGCCCCATTGACCTATTCTCACATAAGGTATTGATGCCAAAGAATGACTCTAATGATGACTGAGGCTTGGATGTACTCGACAGTGGGCTTAAGATATCCCCTGCACTTGACATGCAATCAGTATTACTCTGTGTTGCTGTAGGGCCTTTCGGATCAGACAATGCTGGGAAGCTTTGCAGAATATCTGCCAACTGCTGGTTCTGTAAGTTTGGACCCCTTGGATCTGACTGACTCACTGAATCAAGAAATGACTCTGTTGGGGCCTGAGTTAGCCAAGGTTGAGAGAAAGGATTCATTGACGGCTGCGAAGACTTGCTGACACTGCTTGAAGAGAGCGATTGGGATGTACATGTTGAGACGACACTGCTGACTGGAGCACTCATGTTCACACTGGTACAAGTTGTGGTCACGGCAGTGTTGCTGTTGATGGTTGTTACAGTGACTCCAGTGCTGACCGGCGATTGCGACTTAGCTGGCTGAATACCTCTGGCCAACTCTGATGCCTTGGAGTGGTGTGATATCCATCCGTGCTGATAGGGACTTGATGCCACTGCAGAGTAAGGATTGGGTGGAGATGATTCCTTTTGGCTGGTTTCTGGAAGTGAAGACATGGAAGCATCCCTAGCTGGGTTTGATGATGGCTCTAGAAGACTACTGATTGATGAAAACGGGGTCAAAAAATTCTGGAAGCCGTCAGAAGGAGTTGTCACTGTTTTGGTTTCTGAAGTCAATTTTGCTTCCGAAGACAGTGGCCTTTCAGCGTCTTGGGCCGGAAAAGTAAGTGACATAGTATCACCTGTCTGTGTCGGACTAACACTGACTGATGTATCGGCAGCTGCAGTGGTAGTGACTTCCTGCACTGTGGAACTGCGTGTTGCACCACTATGAGATACGTCCATAGAATTACTGGGAGGTTCTATCTCTTGCTCTTCCTGCTCATCATCAATGTATGTTGGAAGACCACTCACACTCATTGAGTTGCTTAGAATATCTGTATTGTAGCCCAGGCCTCCTAGCCCAAAGAGAGAGTGTCCATTTGTCTCAGCTACTGATGTCACTGTTGCAGAAATACTACTAGACACATCTTTCTGATTTGCTGCTGTGGTGTCTCCAGTCCCAACGGTGAGCAGTGCTTCAGCAGAAAAGTTGTTCAGTGATGAATTTCCGCTTGATGACACTGGCAAGCCCATTGGCCCCGAGGTATCCCCAATATCCTTGGCTTTTTCGCTCTCCTGATCAATGACCTCGTCATTTAGGCGTCTACCAATAATGCTCTCCAGTATAGTGTTCATTTCGGCAACATCACCCGACTCTCTTTCCCCATTGTCTGAGCTTGCAGTATCGGGGGCACCCAGTTCAATTTTCTTTCTGTTCTTTTCTTTATCTTTTTCCTTTTTCTTCTTTTCTTTTTCCTTTGATTTTGACTTTTTCTTTTTCTTCTTTTTGTGCTTTCCCTTGCTCGATGATGTATCCATATCATCAGGGAGATCGTAGATATCAATACCAGTATGAGCTGCTGACTGACCACTCAACATACCATTACTATTCTTCATCACTGGTGGATTGAATGAAGGCTCAAGCCTTGAATTTGTGTGGGGATCTTGCAAACCTTGCTGGAGGTCTCCCAGTTGCATTGTAGGTGAGGTGTCAGACACGCTAGAGAAAATGCTTTCAGCTGCCTTGGCAAGGATGTCATTCGTTGCAAACGCCTCGGGGTTTCCTTGCATATTATCTGATTCTGTTGGAACATTCCCCATTGATGTCTCGACAGCCAGAGGAGAAGTCAGATCACTGCCGGTGCTTTGCACTGTGTGGGCAGCTACTTGTGCCGAGGATGAAACTGTGGAAGGAGCTGTTCCTTCAAGGAGCTGCACTTGATTGCTGGTGATCTGGCCACCTTGAAGAGAGTGTGTGGAAGTCTGCACAATTGTAGAGGCAACCGGTTGAGACACAACAGTACTCAGGCTGCTGTTGCCAGACATTACTGTTCCTGACTGGATTGGCCTGTTGGGCATGTTCTGTGAGACTTGAACCCTCAAGGGCTGTTGTCCTTGAATTATGGTGTTCCCTGCAACCGTCTGCTGGACTCCAGAATTCTGCTGCAGGATTACCGGAATGAGTTGGCCGTTCTGCTGGATGTAAACAATATTCTGAGTTACTTGTGGCTTTGGAGCAACCTGTACTGGCATCTGCACATTCATATTCCCTGCGATGACAGCATTCGTTGGCTGCTGCTGCTGAAGAACAATTTGTCCCTGGTTGTTCACGACCAGGGTCCCTTGCTGATTTGCGGACTGCCCAACTGGGAGTCTAACAGTTACAGTGTTTGTGGCCATTGGCTGAATATTTGACTGTGAGGCAATCGGTGAACCAGGTTTTCTTGAATCAGGTTGCAAAGGGCAGAGGTTTTTCACCTTGAGCTGTGCAGGCTGTTTCTTTTTGACTGGCGTCTTCGGCTGAATGGCACTGCCCCGAGAACCGATCACATTGACTCCTTGCTGCGAAGTGAGAATGACTTGTTGCGGCTGATTCACTTGTGGTGCAATCCGAACAGGAACATACTGATTTGGTTGGCCTGGCAGCTGAATAAGCACAGTCTGACCTTGCGACTGGACCGGCTGTTGTACCAATCTCATGCCGCCTGACCCCGACTGCAGGAGCACAGTATTCTGAGTAGCCGGAGTTGTGATTGGGGTGCTGATGACTTGTGTCACAGCAGTGGCATTTGTAGACTCCGCAGTTGTGGTATTGACCTGTGCAACACTGCTCTGGTTGGATGCTTCGTGGGTGCACGTCATGGCAGAATTCGTGACATTTGCTTGATTAGAAGGCTGCAGCACTTTCCCGTCTGAAAACACAGTTTGATTTGACTGACCTTCATTTCCCTGCATAATGGGAGACTGCACATCTGCTTCGGGTTTGTCACTCAAAACACTTGTAACTTGTCCGAAATTGCCAGATCCTGCGGCGATGAGATTTGTCTGCTCTGCGCTAGTCCCAGAATTACTTGTTGTGACAAGTAGCAGCCCTCCTGTGTTAGATCCAGACTGAATCATACCACCATTATTCCCAGCTCTGTTTCCACTGGATATTGTCAACTGATTGGTTGGCATGGCAACAAGATTTGGTGATCCCATTACTGTTGCTGTAGGAGACTGAATGATGATGTTCTGGCTACCTCCAAGGAGCTCATCAGAGGGCGGCTCCACCTTTGCACTTTTCTTCATCTTAGCATTTGCTGCTTTGATGTGGGTCTTGTAGTCGCTTGAACAGTTCATTGAGCGGAAGAACTCCTTGAATTGGTCATTCTCCTTCTTGAGTCTGGTATTCTCCTCCATCAGTCGCTCAATTTCATCAACTGTAAAGCAACCAAACAGCAAAACAAAAATCAATAGTGAATTTTCAAGAATTACTGGCTGTCACCTAACCTCCAAGATTCTGCTCTATGAGAAATTTGCCTCGGGACACAGTAGTCATCCATTGAGGCTGTGTACAGTGCATATGAACTGATTTTTCATATCAACTGATTTTTCATATCAACTTTGACATCTACTCTTGACCCTCATCTTTGCTGAAATCTGCCATTTCCTTGAAAGTTTAACTTTTAAACTGTGTTTTAAAACAATAAACAAAATGTTGAGGGGGGCTTATTCACATAGGTTTAAATGAACAAATCATTTTAAAGGACACATCCTGCAGTCTTTGAAGCAAAGAATATTTTATCAAAGGGTTCTGAATAGCAAACCTATGGTTTTTGAATCCTACGTTCTAGATGTGTCTTTCATCAAATGAAACAAAATGTGATTCAATACATAGTGCCTGCTTCATATCTACCATAAACATAACACCTTGTAACATATTGAATATGAAATGAATGAGTCACTGCTCTGTTGGAAGAAAGTTGCAATTCAAAAGCATGTTGACTTGTACTGATTCATAATACCCTAATCATCTCTTACATTTCATGTGGCCAAAAGAATATCCTAATACATGTAATATATCTCATAGTAATTTTTCTACTATATTTCTTTTTTTTTTTCAGATTACTTGGGTTTGCCCACATTAAAAAAAAAAAAAAAAAAAAAACACCTTTCAAACCAAGATTCTGCCAGATAAATCACCTGTCAATCACTCGTAAAGTTCTCATAAATACAATAATTGACCAGGGCTCAACAATGACATTTTTTTCTGGTTCACCGCTCAGGCCACTAAAATCTTCAAATGTGAAACTTTGGGGTGGTGGCCCATCATAAATTTCAAATGGCCCCGGACCACTGCTAACGTCGAGCCCTGGACTAACAAAAGACACTGGAACACACCTTCCCCTAGACAAGCATAGCTCCATGTTTCCGTGTAATATGCTTTGTCAAATATGTTAGTAACTTTTCTAAAAAACTTTATCTCTTTTTGGAAGTTTTCTTACCCTCTGACTCTGGCGCATTCTGGATGATGAGTCTGTTGCATTTTCCTTTCAGCTCAACCACAAGGTCATATGTGTCATCAAGAATCTGGGTCTTGCTCTGCAAAATAAAATTTTAATATCAGAGATGATGATGATGAATCTTTCCAAGTAGGGAAACATTGGATCATATGTCATCTGCAGTGCATTCATCTGGAAATAAATCACTTTGTGTGAAAATAAAAGCATTTGTGCCATTATCTATAGTCTTGATTCTGCTGAATCAAAAACATGCAAAATTTGGCATGCATGGCAGAGCGTGAAAAATCACCCATGTGAAAATACCTACAGTAACAGTACAAGCATTAAGTGTAGGTAATAAATACCTGCAATTTTTGGAGAACATGAGGTAATGCGTACATAAAGTTTATCCCAACCCCCCCCCCCCAAAAAAAAAGAAAACAAATCAAAGTAATGAAATATCAGTAAATGATGACCAAATGTTTGAGCAAGGTTTGATGAAAGCTTGAGCACAAGGCTACGAGAACGTCAATAAGTCATCTGTAAAGGCATACTATCATCACATTGAAGAAAATACTTTATACTGTATGGCTCAGCTATATTATCAAAGATATCAAACTCTAGTGCATCTCCTGAGGCAAAAGAAGTTCATTCCTCCAAATTAAAAGAAAAAATGCACTGGAAGTCTTATTTACAAGAGAGAATAATGATGCCACATACGATGCATGATGACTCTATTGTTACTGCTCTTGTCTCATTGTTTTGTCTTCAAACTAGGGTGCAACATTACTAAACAGACCTGTCCCAAAATCAAATCTCTTCATTAAAAGTCAGAGTTGACATGCCTATGAAGCTGAATCATTCAAGTATTTCCCAATGATATTATGTAATGGGTCCCCTTTTGGTTGCCCCATCACCGCTTTTTGTAGTGTACAGACTACCATGTATGCCTCAAGTCAGTCCCTGTCAACATAAACTGATTATGGACAGACTGACAGACCGACGGACAGGTGGGCAGACAGACATTGATAACCCAAACACATGATGCACCTGGCAAATCATAGCTGAGGCATTTCAAAAACAGAACAAAACAAACTGTTCTCCCTTCACTATCCTGTCTTCCACTTTCTCTATCATCCTTTGAATTACTATAAGCGCGCAAATTATGCATTTGTCTCAAGCTAGGAACCACTACTCATGTTAATTGATACAAATGAAAATAAAAAGGTCTTTGCTATCAAATCTTTCTTCATTTATTTTTTCCCCCCAGTAAAACACTGGGTCCATTTCTTTTCACCTTGTAAGATACTAAATACTTCTGCCTCAAACCATGAACCCCTACTCCTATCAAATGATACATGGCCATCATTCAGCAACCTATGCAGATACTGAGTGGTTTCACTCCTACAAGTAGACAAGTATGTGAACAAGTTAGCAACTCATCAATCCTTTTGCACATCACTTGACAGTAAATGTAAAGTACACTATAGGTACTTTGCACAGGTATGATTCATTGTAGGACAATGTTTCTTTGCTGCTTAGATTGTGGTTATAAAATCAAGTTTCATGATCAGAGTTGCACTCTTCAATACAGGTACACCTGTATCTAGTAACTCATGAGTTCATTTCCAGGCAACACTGCATCAAATCAAAAACATGAAGATTTAAAACTGGCTTAATGCTTAGTTCGCAGTTTGCTGTGAGGTAAATGCAGTCCGTGGTTATAAACTTTTGCTTGATGTCCTGTTAATCGCCCCCACCCACCCCCCCTCCCCGGGACGTAGGGCAACATGGATTGAACAATAGTTGTTAGTAGCTTTAATATATAAATGCATATTTAAGCAACCAGAAATTCTGCACTGAGTGGGCAAACTTGTTACAGACTACACATTATGTGTGAGTAGTCTTTCAACAGGGATGCATGCACCCAGATAAAAATAATGAGGCTATAAATACTGCATTTTTCATTTGCCAAATTTCGTTTGAAAATTTACTATTGTCGAGCTATTCCCTACAACAAATATCATAAATCTCACAGTAATGTTTCAATTTCATGACTATGACTTTAAGTAGGCTAGCATAAATTACACTTCTATTGCGGTGAAGAAAGGACACGGGACGGCACCCCCCAGAAGAGCGCGTATACAATGTACACATGTAAGTGCCGATGTGAATATTAATCCCCGACAAGCGTGAAGAAATTCCTGGCGAGAACACTGGGTGTACACTACCTACATAACTACCACTAAATTGGCAGCCTCCTTGTACAGTGCTCACCGCTTAATCGCAAGGGGTCGGGAGACAGCTTTTTCTCCCGTTTAAGCGGTGCTTAAGCGATGGCCACTATTGGACCGTGAAAACCACACAACATGAAGCCATGTGGGCATTACATTAAACCATGCAAGTCGTCATACCCAATGATAACCACAGCGTCCAATACCCGCACGCTACGACACACAGACCTAAAAAACGGCATGGCAGTCTTACAATTTTGGCAAATGCATTATCGGAACAAACCTCCATATATTTGATTCACAAAACAACCCTCTTTTGAGTTGAAAATACGTACCATTAAGTTACGTGTTTAGATGCACCTGTGTACGAGACGCTACCCGACTTTGAGACTTAAGAAAAACAAAATGATCAGCGATCGTAATGACAATTTAATGGTATGGTGTAAGAGACAACTTGGCCTGAGCAGATTTCCTTCATTTGATATCCCTCGCCCTGACCCAATCCCATGAATGACAGAGAAAAACAAAAAACACTGTCGGTGATTAAACAACAAACCACTTGCTAGCAGCCATGCAGGTATTTCATGTAAGGTGAAGACTAAGAAAAAAATGATGGTAGATAGAAACTGACAGTCTGACACCCAACACGTATGCCAGCCACCTGGCCAGACTGACGCCGTGGTAGAAAGGAATTTGCGTACGCGCGCTTGTAGATTGCAAGGATGGGGGCCCTGGGAAAGGGGGCGATTAGAAGCAGATATCTGCATACAGTGGACGACTTTGTGCGTAATCTCAAAGCTAAAGTTTCACACAGTGCACTAGCACTGCATGTGTTGGTGTGGCACACACAGTAACACACGAGTTGTTGAGAGCATGATATGCAGCATGCAGGAGGGCTAAGCGGGAAGAGAGCTCAGTCTCTCAGCTACACTGTACATGTGTAGCTGGCTGGCTGGTGAGATCAGTGGACTCGATTACAGTGTAATTGCTTGAGTAGAAACTGACGACGCACGACAAGATGACGCTCAATAAGACCGCCACCAATGCGCTATATCTCATTGTCTAATGGTAAATGTTTAGACTGCAGTCGGCATAATCTATCGGGAATTAGTGAGAAAATAATCCTTCTGGTAAGCAAATTAACCCTATTCTAACTGGGCTATTTGAGACCAAGTTTTTACTGGGGGGGGGGGGGGTCAATTTGACCCCCCCTTCAGATCTCGGCCACCGATCGCGCGATAGCCGCGAAATTTTGCCTAAAGATAGAGCTGGATGTCAACTACAAGATTACATGGTCATACAATAGAAAAATGTTTCCTTTCTATTTTCAATAAATTAATTATGCAAATTTGTGCATGAAATTATATTTTCACCTATAACTCCATCAAAAAGACTGAAGGATTGCTAAATTTTTGTGTCAGAATTCCTCAAGACATATCAAACAATTTTCATGTAAAAAAAATAGCGCAATCAAAATCAATTTCTTTTGTTTTTTATTGTTTTGTTAATTTCTTATGTATTTTATTGTTTTTTCGACCTTTTGTTTTCTACTGTTTTTTTGCCAAAATTTGTTGCAGGCACTCTTTCAGGCTTATCTACACTAGAATTGATTAATTTCAATGGTTAAAAGTTGAAATAATCTAATTTATATCAATTTAACCTAAAAACACAATTTGCATTGGAATTGCACACGATATCATGAATTTGAGCTGTTTTGGGGTTGACATGCATATGCAAAACATTACGTAACTTCAGAACGGTGTACCCGGACATCGCAAATTTGGTCTCAAAATTTGCGGGAGACTTCAATGAAAAAAGTCGTGAAACGACGCGGCAAAATCTTTGTGCGTTGCGGAATCGTGGCGCGAAACGTCGAGGGGGGGGTATTGACCCCCCAGTTAGAATAGGGTTAAGTCCCTGCATTTTTTTCTAAGGATTTACTTATCATTTTTAGACATTAATACACGGACAATGCAGGTGTTACAGCAAGATTTGTCCCGATAAAGCGGTTCATGTTTCCGATTAAACGGTGGAAATAACACATGAAAATTTTGTTGTATCAAGTTTTGTTGCGCATAAGCGGGGTTCCCGCTAAAGCGGTTACCCATTAGCGGGTGAGCACTGTACTTGTACAATATACAGTGTACATAAACATTGTTCCTCCCATATCTGATCAAATCACTTATCCAGACGGGTGCTGGTGCTGACCTGGCCAGACAACAGAGCTTGCACTCAACAATGCTGTAAAACAAGAAATATTCACGCCATGAAATTTTTGCAAATTGTAGCAGATGGCCTTTTTTGCAGCATGAAATTTTCATGAATTACCACTGACATTCAATGCATACAACGTTGTGTAGACAAGAGCTCCAGTATGCATTTTAATTTTGCGAATACTGACTCCTTACAACATCAGCGAAAATTTAGTGTTGATTTTTATTCCCTGTTAAAGGAGAAATAATGGCCAAGAACACCCACTCGTTTGCTGTCCTTGTCCGGCAGAACCTCCACCAGCTTGTTGATGCACTCGTTGAGGCGGCACTTCCGTCGCTTCTCAATCTCGGCATGATGGGACTTCTTCTTGGCCTTTTCGTCACTGCTGGAGCGAGGTGAAAGGTCAGGGTGGCACATGGTATGTTAGCAGTTTAGAAAGAGGCAAATACTATAACCCATTGGAGACTAGTCCCAAGTGTGCTCGGGTAGGTGTCTATGGGAAATGCCTGTTATTGCAAAATCAGCTCGTCCTCAATGGGTTAAGCAAACCAGGATGGTAAAAAAACAACAACTTGGACCAATCTGAGAATGCTTGAAGTGAAATCGAGCAAACACTGATAAACTAATATGGGTCTAGTATTTTTATTTTCTAAACCACTACTTACAATGTACAACAATGTATAAAGAAAATAATGGTCCTGATAAATTCTTTAAAATCTGTTGTTGTTTTTTGCAGGTTCATCCACAAATTATTACTATTCCTTATCTGTAGATTACATTTGTATGTTACAAATGGCATTTGTGTGGAGAACTTAATTAATGAAAAGGAAAGGATACATGTATGTGAAGCTGATGGAACTAGTCACTGATTTTATACACAAATATATGTAGAGTGTCAGATAACATAAACCCAAGATTTTCTGAGTGTGTCTCTTCAAAGCAAGCCCCATTTCAACTTGAGTATTTTACCAATGAGTGCACTTTTCAAGCAAAATTTTCATAAGTAGTTCATACATGTGATAAGCCCTATTTTGTGTGCTCTACTGTAAAACGGTTGATTCACTTTTGTTCTGTCAAAAATCTCTAGCAACAAAAGATGAAGGAAACTACCCACATCTATTTTGTTCGTGGCACAAACCGAACATATCAGGAAACTTCACACAGAACATGATTCAAATATTCAGTACTGGATCAATGTGGTCATCAAGCACATTAAAAAAAAAAAAGAATGACTGACAATTTGTTCCCCCCCCCCCACACACACAAATAGACTGACCTTCCCAATACTCTAAATTTGGAACTTTTTTTTTTTCCAGCATTTTGTTACCACCAGTGGTAGTCCTTCAAAACTTACTGCTCTGACACATTCTCTGTCCGCATGCAGTGTTTCATTAAGACAAGCCCAAACGTGGGAAAGAAACAAAACAAACCATTCAAAAAAAAAAAAAAAAAAAAAAAAAAAAAACTCATATGGTTTTCAAGAGGCCGTACTTTCTTAACAATCCTTGATGCAACTTGTACGGCTTCTGCTGTTAGCTGTTGGGTGAGGGTGGGGATGGGGTAGGGGAAAGTGGGGCGGGGAATGGAAGGGGGTGGTACTGTACATTTTATACACTAGAATATCTACATGTACAAAGTTGAAGTCACTCATCAAGTCTTATCTGCAACCTACCCATCGATGTCTGTTGCCGGGTCAAAGGCCGTATCCAAGAGAGAAGAGTTCACCGTCAGTAGACTACTCGGCACTGAAGCTGAATTGTGAGAGTATAGCAACAAAGGATAAAATTACAATTAGTTGTAAATAGGTGTAGTTAGATAAATGCCCTGACAAATTGCAATCATGAAATTCAAAAATCCAACAAAAAATGGCAGATTGGTGCCATCAGGAGCAAAAAATTGTTTGCAGTCCATGCAACACATTACTAAAAATCTATTAACCTGTTGAGGATGAGTCCTAAGTATACAGTACTTGGGCATGTGTCTATCTATGGGAAATGTGTGTTGTAGCAAAATCAGTCCATCCTCAACGGGTTAACCACATCTGGTTTCTGAAGTGTGCATACAATGTAAATTTACAACTTCTGTATCAAATGATGCAATTTGCAAACTTTTTGGTCAAATGAGACATGACACTATACAAATTAGTAACTTTTATGTTGTGAGTTTGTACACAATACCCATCATCCCCTTTGGAAACTACAGACACTGTAGCAAAAGTACAATGTATGCCATCACACGTACAATCATAATTCATGTATGGACATGTGAAATGGGAAAAAAAAATGACAGCAACAAATTTTCTCGTTTTTTATGATTGAAAGTGGTGCAGACATACAAATTGTATGAAGAGACAACATGGTAACCATGGCTTTGTTTTTCAACATAGATGGGGCTTGGCATTCTAAAGCTTAATTACTCCCTGCATGCTAATCCTGAAACATGCCAAGAGATTTTGTTTACTTCATCAGGCCTGCTACAAGTACATGTACCGGTACATGTACATGTATGTACGCTAAATCATGGTTGTTATGTCACTGTTGCAAGAGAAGGGGGGGGGGGGGGAATCAATGATGAGCACAGAATAATAATGGTATAATACAAGCACAAAACTTGTTTTGAATATTGTACAGATAGCATCTTTAATTAGCAATACTATGTTCATGATTATTAGGTGTCATTCACTATGTACAGTTTGTAGTAGCTTTGAAACTATCTGTGGTCTAAAACTTATATTTTCAGCTTTAACTTGAGCTTTCTATCTACACACACATCACACATACATGTACACACCTGAAAGCAGATGGATATTAAAAATGGAATCATACTGTACTACGGGTCAAGAATCTGGCATCTTTATGACACTGTGCAGGCCTGCACTATGGCTGCATAATACAGACGTCTGTACAAAATGTAGTCTCTGCAGCACATGTGTGTACATGTGTTTTTAACACCTCTACTCAAGAGAAATATTTTCCATGTGCAAACTATTGCCATGGCCTGTGGAAGGGGGGGGGGGGGGGGGGGGAGGGGTGCACCATACAAAGGAATACATAAGGTGTCACCACTTTGGGCCCCCCCCCCCCCCCCCCCACATTTTTGGCACTTATTCCAATCAACTGTAGGTGAGTTCCATCACATGTGGATCATCTATCACAGCAAATGTACACTAATTTTGTACAAAAGGACAGATGCAGTATCACAACTGCGGTTCAAAAACAAAACAAGAATACTGTAAAAGTGGATATTTTCTTGTGAGTAATTTTTCACGCTCAGCCAGGAATGATGAGCACAGGAATGATGAGCTTTGCACGTTTTTAATTTAGTGGAATCATGAAATCAACTACAAAAACATATCTGGCAAGCAAAAATATTTGGTGCTTTTATTTTCCCATTGGTTTCTGGTTGCACAATTTGCGCAGAAATTTCAATCAATACCGAAAAAAAATTCCACTTTTACGGTACTGAGCATGTTCTGGATATTAATACAATAGTCAGATATCTTCAGTCTATGCAGTAAAAAGCCTTCATACCAACTGTATACACTTAGTACCACTACAGCTGTAGATCTAAATACAAGATGGGAGATCTACAGAAAAAATCTTAGAATTCAGATTTATCAGGTCTCTATGTACATTGTACTGCAATACTAAAAGGCAAGCAACATGTAATGTATACAATGTACATCAACAGTTCATGCAGAGTAGATTCCCAAACCCTATTTTTATTATTATTTTTTTTTTTTACACTGCATGTTACCTATTGGCAGAGCACTTTCACATTCATATTCAAAGGGGCGGGGAGGTCAGTGATCATAAACCTCACATCTACATACATGTGTAGCTTCAGTATTGAGTGCTAGTTGAAAACTTGCTCATGTCTCAAACGTGTCACTGTCAACTTTCAACAATCACATCGCTGCATTTCCTAGTTACAACATGCATCACAAAATGTGTGCAATGTGCACACTGTACATATCACAAAAACACTACCGTACAGTACAATGTACTTTGTAGACAATGCCCGTGTACAATGTACATGTACATCATTCATAGTTCCTTTTATGAATTAATCAGCATAACACTTCAACAAGACACTAAGAAATTAGGGGGTGTGAAAGTACTTGCAGAATTTTTTTTTTTTTTAAATGTGTGAAGTGCAGCAGGCTGTGATTACTTCAATACATTTGCATTGGCAAAGTCTGAAAAAAGAGGGGTTTTGGGTAGAGTACAAAAGTCTGAAATCAGATTGAACTCTGAATTCTCAAATCCATACTGTACAACTGACATCTATTGTATTTGGTAAACTAAAGGCTCGAAACTATTTTGTGCATAAATCTAATTTCTTCCAGATTCCATTTTCTACAGACCTACTATTGAGTATTGTATTACATATTGTACATGTTATTGAACTAAAAAATCCACAAGTGTACCAGAGAGTAAAGTCTACAATTAGTACATTGTAGATGTCTAGACCTAAAATATCTTTTACTGTACATGTACATGTAGATTCTACATAGAAGTAGTTGTAGGCCCAACTTATTCGTACACACTATAAAAAAGTCTAGAAAGTCTAGATAGTCTAGACAGAATGGGGCCCACAGATGGACATGAAATTTCAGTGTTAGCTATGTAGTTGTGACATATCAACTGTTTGTAAGGATTTAAATTTCTACCTGTAGACAGATGTGAGTTTTAACTTGCTTTTGTGCCTTTACAAAATCCAGCTATCCAGGCGTTTCAGGGGTAAAAGCATTACAATGAGACATTGATATAACAAGGTTACACAGATTTATTCTTACATGTCTCGGCTTCTCAACGATGCCATTGCAATCCAACTCCGCCATCATTACAAAAATCATTGCCACATAATGGCACAGACAATGCTATACAGTAGACGCCTACACACGTATCATTTGCTACTCGCTCCTACTCCCCAATAGTATTATATTAAAGTGTGCGTGCGCACACAACCATCTGCTGAAATTAGCCAACCAATCTAATGAAAAGCACCTGGTTAATGCTCCTTGGCCCCATTGTCAGAGATTGCGCATTTAAATGCAATTCAAAATAATCAAAAAGAATCCCCCATATCGTATGCTACTTTGCGTTTACAGGCAAGTCTATTGCTAAAAAGAAAAAGGATTTTTATCTGCATTCAAACAAATGCAATTTTTAAAATTAATGGATCAAGCGCAACAATATGCATTTGACTCTGATCAAATTAATGCAAAGCTGTACCAATACTTGCATTTTATTGCATGTTGAGTTTCTAACAACGGGGTCCAGAAGCACTGTAAAACAGAACTTAGAAGCCAGTGTACTTTGACAATTTTAATCACTTTTATCAGTTTGGTCACATTTGAATATTTGTTGCTGGCCGTTATCAGCAGAACATGTGCCTCCACCCCAGGCTTCACGTTCGCGTACGAACGCATAGCCATACTAGTATGATGCATGAGTAGCGAGCAAATCTTGAAGTGATATTATAAAGTAAAGAACCCATTTCTGTATGCACTCGGCAATGTTCACTGCAATAATTTAATTACCAGTGCTTACAGTATGACCAAGGTTGCATCTCAATGACATTGTTGGAGAGAAACTGAGATGTGAGATATTAACGTATACAATGACAGTTCCGAATTTAATTTAGGCTAGATTTCTAACGTTAGACCTAGGGCCTACATACATTGTAGGTCATACTCATACAACTACTACACTAGCCGACTTTAATTTTGCAAGTGCTGTTAAACTTGTAAAGACTTTCTTCTACGTGTTCTAGAGTCTACCATTTAACTTAATGTTACATCTCACTGTCCTCTGTCTAAGTGCAGCTTAAATACAGTGTCTAGCCTAGTGACAGTGTCACAGTTAAATTTACAGTTAGACTAGATAGAAGTTCCTGTCCACATCAACACTGACTGGACAGTCACCAGTGGTCACGTCTGCACAAATCAAATGATACAAAAAATAATGGACAGTTCAGCATGAACATCCTAGGCCGAACAGTTACTAATGATTTTCTGCGTGTACAAAATAGTACATCGGCATACATATTGTACAACTGGGGAAAGTGGCGTGTGTATCGGCAGAGGTTTCTCAAAAATTACTTTCGTGTTGAATATGGGTTTCAAATTCAATAGCTTTTGACACTGCGCCAATAGCGCACACTGCGAGCCCTGCAGTTCACCGCCGGAGTTCATGCTATCGATGCTACGTGCGGAACGTATGCAAACGCTTGCAACAGACATGTTACTCAATACGCGAACTTACTTTCAGTATCACCGTTCACGAGATTTTCGGCCATTTTCTTGGTCTTCGTTACAACAACTGTAAGCCACGAAGATGATATGATGAAGCATAGAAGTCAGGCTAAAAGCGCAATTGAAACTCTCATTGTAAGAGTTTAGGAGCCTGTGTTTACAGCAGTGAACACCATAAAGGTTTTTCTCAGCGTAAGCCTGACGGCCATCTTGAATTTCCTGTGAGTAATTCATGTCACGAGATGGCGCTATGCCAAAAATGACAACTTTTTAGTTTGACTGCGTGCCCGGCGGGCGTTCGTGATGTCACCCGTGTGTCAAGTTCTATTTTTTGTTTTCTTCTTTCTTTTTAACTCCCCCGTATAAAGTTGCAACGAGCATCAGGTGGACTACACTGTTAGCTAGAGAACACCTGTTTCGGTGGAAACACATTTTCCGCTTTCTAAGGCTTTTCTAAAAGCCGATCATTCTCACCAGTTCGAAGTACCATCCTCCAGACTGGAAGTCCACAGGAACTAATTTTTCCCCGCAAAATGAAAAGTATGGAATGAACTTCCTTCTTCCGTAATCGCACAAACTGATTCAGTTAAATTTAAAGAGATGTTACTTCATGGAATAATAATTGTTTAAACGTCCACCCTCCGGCACCTCCATTTAAAACTCCAGTGGGAGTATTCAGGAGGATCTCAACCAAGTACCAAGTACCAAGTATCAAAAGGAAAATCCGAATGCTTACGGAACATGCAGCTCCCAGTAGGATCCAAGATTCTAGAGATTCACCGGCTTGGTTTTTAGGCCTATTAAGTCACGCACCTAGTAATTTTGTACCTGAATATAAATTATTATTATATTGATCATATTCGCTATCTGCCAATACACTTTGCTACATCAGTAAATTGGTCTTTGATGTCACTGTAGACAATTCCAGCATAGCTTCTTGCGAAAAGCATGCAGCTGCAACAGGGACTTTACTTCTTCAAGGTTCAATATGAAGAGTTTGTTCGCAAAAACCGATAAGTCCATTTTTGAAGATTTTGAAGTACGGTCTCTGTCATAAAGTACAAAATAATACCTTTTAAATGATATATTGGTCATTACATATAAAGGCACATTTTTGAAGTTACGGGTCAAAAGAAGCAAAAAATTTCTATTATTCTCTTTATTTTTCTTGACCTTTAATCGCAAATATCTCCATTTGGCAAATATGGACTTATCGGTTTTTGCGAACAAACTCTTCATATATTGATAGAAAAATAGTAAGAAGACAAATCAAGTCATATCAATGCCAACAACGGTAATCAAAGTACCACTTGTCTTCTTTGCACACGATAACATTACAAGTCGGAGAGAACAATAATATTGCAGCTATTAATTCAGAGACAGCGCATTAGCCTCAAAAAGAAGAAGGAAAAAAAGCGCGATTGGAAGAAAGCTGCAGTTATACTGATACGTCGGACAAAAGCCCCCCCCCCCCCACACCTTTCTTTTCGTTCGTAGTAGACTCCACCTTCTTCAATATCTTTTTTTTTTAATGTAATCAGAAATCAACGCATTGTCACACAAACAATAAAATAATTTGAATTCTCTGACGAGCAACTCTATTCCTCTTTTCTGAGTTACAGGGTGATTCGAAAAATACGCAAGTTAGGCATGGATATACGAGAATTAGAACATGCCTACAAAAACTAAAATAATTATGCCACTATTTTCTCTTGTGCTGGTATTCCTGGATCATCATCAGAAGTTCCGAAACGAACATATCGAATCTATGATACCGCCTTTCATCTCCTGAGCTTTGCATAATCTGATAATAATCTAATAATAATTCTGAAAGTATATGAAAACTGCAAATTTCTATGTCTGTCACAAGCTCTCAGAGCCCAGGGGCGGATCTGGCTTTTTATAAAGGAGGGGGTTGGGGGCGGTATGCGAGGGAGCGTAGCGACCGAGCCCGAGCGAGCGGAGCGAGCGAGGGGGGAGGGTGATGTGGGAGGGTGGTGTCCCCCCTCCCACAGTAGGGAGAATTTTTGAAAATCTGTGTGTGAAAATGGCGTTTTCTTGCATCTAAAACACCACTATTTTGGGTATAGACGTCATTGCCATAAATAGAAAAAAAAAATAAAATTACAAGTTTAAAAAAAAGATAAGATAAAAAAAAAAGAATGGTCCCCGGATGTTTATTTATTTTTTATTTATTTATTTATTTTTTTTTTTTTTGGGGGGGGGTTGCAACCCCCCAACCCCCCCCCCCCTCTAGATCCGCTTCTGGAGCCCGCGAGTATTTTTCCTGCTTTTTAGTGAATCATTGAGCATACTTGAATTTTGAATGAAAGCTGGTGGTCTGAAGTAACTACATTAGACTAGATTTTGAATATACTGTTTGTCTAACAGTCTAGCTGTAACTATAATAACAAAATAATTATGAAAATGCAAAGATCAGGATTCGAAGACCGAGACGAAGCAGTATTGAATGAGAAAATACACTAAAATTATTTTAGGGCTTTTAAACACCTATTATACCATTTTTGTAAAACTGGAAATTTTCGCGCATTTCACGTAACCAGACGCTATAACCAATAGCGCGAAAATAAAAGCACGCGAATATTTTTGCATGCCATTTATTATGTTCCAGTATAGTTAACGTCCTGATTTCGCGGAATTAAAAACACGAAAACACGAAAAACACGCGAAATCCATCTTACCCGGTTGAGCGCGAAAATTTACTCGCACAAAAATATCAATTTTTACAGTACCTTTTCGTCCGGACAGGCTCAATATTAAAGTCTGTCTTCGTAATGTATGCCCATAATATCGTCTACCATCGTGATCATGAAAGACAAACAAACAATAATAAAGGACAAAGCGGAAAAGCGTATTCCCAAACACACATTTTCTTTTTCCATGCACCTATGTAGCAGGTTCTAAGAACTGAAGTTCATTTAATAAGACATGATCAGTGATGCGACGACTATGAATTAATCATACATGCATTAGGAAAATTGTCATTCAATAACACCACAAAAATTAATGTAATCTCTTTTTTTTGCTTCCGCTTTCTCTTAAGTTCTCCACTGTACAAGAACTGTTTTGCAGAAATTAGCAAAACTTTCCGATTTCCGTCAAATTTTTATCGTTGAACTCATAAGATCTTACTCTTTTTTTTTCAGACTATAACTTAATATTTGGACTGGATTTCCCCTTTAAAGGAGATGATGATGAAGTCATTTATTATGAAATTGAGCACTTTTGAGCACTTTTCAATCCTCAACAAACTACATATTCCCGACGGATATATACCAAACGGATATATATATGTATATATGTATATATATAATATACATATAAATATATGAAGAGTTTGTTTGCAAAAACCGATAAGTCCATATTTGCGAAATGGAGATATTTGCGATTAAAGGTCAAGAAAAATAAAGAGAAAAATAAGAAAATTTGTGCTTCTTTTGACCATAACTTCAAAAATATACCTTTATATGTAGTGACCAATATATCATTTAAAAGGTATTATTTTGTACATTATGACAGAGATCGTACTTCAAAATCTTAAAAAATGGACTTATCGGTTTTTGCAAACAAACCCTTCATATATATATATATATATATATATGTATATATATATATGTATATATAATTATAGGCCCTTAAGTCTCTATCTCACTATGACCAGCACACAGTGGTGTTCTAAAACCTCCCCTTCGTAAATACAGACCAAGTTCCTTTCCTGTGAACTTTTTCTTTCTTTTAACGAATGCGGTGTAACTTTCGGTCTGTCTCTTTTGTTGTTCAGTGTCAGTGTCAGTGTGAGTAAGAGTGTTCATGCTGATGGGATATGTTTAAATATAAATGGCTCCAATGGCTCTTTGTATAGACAGCATGTGCATGCTTTTATGTCTAATGCACCACATTGTTTTTTTTTTTTTTATTTTCACTTTGTTTCACAAGTATATATGGAGTGTTACCCTTCAACACATTCGGCCTATTCATAAAGGGACGCCATTTTAAAATCTACAAAGGACATAAATTATCTTGGAGAATAAGCAGATGATCTGCTAGTGTTAGAAAAAAATGTTGGATATGAATTTGAATTAATAATAATGTTTATCTGTTTTGACTGTCAGATTCAAATTATACTGTGCTTAATTAGTTCGTTCAATTCACTCTGTATTTCATTTATGTATGAAAAAGAAATTCAAAAATAAAAGCAATCTGCAATTCCTTCAAAGGAAGAAGCTGCAATGGTCAAAATGGTATACACTCATCAAAATTGGACCTCAAGTGAATCTAAAAAAAAAAAAATAAAGCCACCATGGATTTCCAAAACTGTCAGTTTTTCACGGATCAACTATTTTAGTCGCACCAGCGTAAAAAAAAAAAAAAAAAAAAGTTGCAGGCGAGATAATGCATTCACCTTACGTCTTCCATTAACTTGTCCACAAATCTTCACTTAATTTTATTAAAAAACAATTAAAATCAAATGTATATAGCATAAATATATGATAATTTGCAATACTCAGTGGCCTATTATAACAACACTGATTTTCAGGACCTGAAAGAGAATGTAATTAATCGCTCATTAGAATTATACCCAAAATAATAATTAGGCCCTACAATAAAATCTTTGGGCAAAGACAATGGGAAAAGATTTGTTGAGAGGTTATGGTATCCGCGTGTTTCCCTGTAAAAATATCAGTTCCATAACTTTTTTTTTTCTTCTTGTATGGATATCTGACTCTGAATACATCTGTTTCTATCATATGCTGCGTTTGAGAAAAATCTTCACAGAAAATTGAAATGGAACGATACTGATGCAGACGCCCTTTCGTGAATCTCGCTGACAGAGATCCCCAAAATGGACCCTCCGACTCTGAATTATGATTGACCGCTTATACCACATCAAACTCGTCCAGAGGAACATGTCGTTTCCCATGTGAATTTATTTGCGCAGATACACGGACTCTTGTCTTGTTCAACAGCGCCACCAATGTTAAAAAGCACATGCTGATGAACAATAATGAAAGTATAGGCCTACATGGTATCAGTATATAGGTCTAATCATTGTATATAGGTCTACTTCCTAAAAGTTTTTATCAAAGATCCTATACAGAAGTTCCCCTATCATGCACAATGTATTCCTGTCATCCCCAAAGAAAGAAAGAAAGAAAGAAAGAAAGAAAGAAAGAAAGAAACAAATAAACAAATAAACAAACAAACAGTCAGTCAGACAGACAGACATACAAACAGACAGAGATAGACAAACAAACAAGCTTAAAGTTATTTTTTCCCACTGGGATATTCTATTTTTCTATATACATCAAACATTCATCTGAACACATAATACATCATATATATATATATTTCAAACAAAATACTTTGAAAAACAGACAATGAAATATCGTGACTCAGACAATCAAGCTTAAAGAACCCCCCCCCCCAAAAAAAAAAAAAAATTGACTGACCTATATATAAGTATTATACTAAAGGACAAGTTCACCTTCATAGACATGTGGGTTTAGTGAATGCAGCAATATTAGTAGAACACATCAGTGAGAGTTTGAGGAAAACGGACAATCCGTTCAAAAGTTACAATTTTTTGAGGTATTTTTTTTTTTTAGTTTCTGCTCAGTCACGGCTGGATGAGAAGACTATAGCTTGTGATGTCACATGTGTACAACGATATAAAGAAAGAATAAAGAAAATTCAACATATTTTCACTTTTCTCGCATAACTAAAGAACACTCGACTTCTCTCTTTAGAAGGCAGGAGGAATAATAATCCTTAACATACGTCAGTTACAAGTCGAAGAAATGTGCACTTTTTTCAAAAAGTAAAGTTTTGGGAAATTCTCTTTTTACTTTCCTTATAGTGTTGTACGCATGTGACATCATACACTGTAGTAGTCTTCTCATCCAGCAGTCATTGAGCAGATACTTCAAAAATTCATTTTTTTTTTTTAACGGATTGTCGGATTTTCCTCAAACTTTCACTGATGTGTTCTGCTAATATTGTTGCATTCACTCAATCCATTATGTATATGAAGGTGGACTTGTCCTTTAAAGTTTCTTATGTCCCCCCTGAAAGAGATATGCCCTATCTCTTTTTCAGTGTCCGTGCATGAGATTATTAATGGACTGTTTGTAACTGCGTATATATAGTCATTCTGTATAAACCTAATGCATGTGTGTTTACTTCGTTTGAGGCTGTAGGCATAGGTCCTACTCATCGGTTTTGTCATCATCTTTATGAAGGAAATATTGTTTATTTTTTTTTTAAACTTAAGTGATTCAAACCAATGTGGTCATCGAATTGGCTTTGTGAGAGTGTGACGAATAACAGCCGATTCTATTCATGTGGTACCATTTTATTCTCTTAATCCATTCATTTTCTTTTAACACTTAACCTAATAGGCATACGTGGTAGGCCATTGAGGGAGACATTATGTGCCTCTGTATGCGGCATACACATTCGCAAATAATCTTATGTGTTGTATGATTGTTATTGCTTTTTATTTTATATCGTGTGTGAATTGAAAGGTTTGATTTTTCACTTTCGCTTTCAGTGCCAACTGCCATCATATTTACTCAACGAACGAAAGAAAATGAAAAACAAAAACAAAAACAAAAACATGTTGGCCTACAGTGTCTCACAAAGCATACTATAGTAACAAACTGTATAAAAAAAAAAAGGGGGGGGGGCGCCGGCCTACCGGGCTGTGTGAGATCAAACATTAGCTCACATGACATACAACATACTGTATCAGGTGATATCTATTTGAATATTCATGAACACCTCCATAAGTGAAACGGAGCTTTCACCCTCGACAAAGGAATTCAAATTATTCATACGTCCTATGTAAAATAATCCTGGATTAGTATCCTATTCATTCTAGGTATAGCAAACGGACCTGCTATATATTTCAGCGCACAGTATGCTGTACATTAAAAATACTCGAACTTAACCAATGCAAAGTGAATACTTTCTTTTTAAAAAAGCCCCTGTGAACTGCGGATTAATATTCTTGTTTAACTCTATCTCGCGCCTAGCCTTCCAGGGTGGTCTTTGCATCCGATTTGATATGCACCGGAAAGTGGGCTGCATGTATGCTGTGGTTATGCGTACATGTACTGCCCTGCCTGCATGCTGCGCCAGCAGCAGCTTCACACACGATTTACTACACTGATGTGAATTTGTCACATGTTCAGCGTTTGGCTCACATGACCAACTTGTTTGGCCCCGTGATCACCGCTAGAAATCCTGATTCGTTTTCCCTTTTCCCATTCACTTCGACCACATGGATGTTCTAGATCAAACCTTGGATCAGGGGTAAGGACATATTCACACAAGACAGTTCGAATTGAGCATAAGTTTACATGATTTGGTCGCACCCTATTTCTGCAGGAGTTTAAAAATGCCTGCGTGTTGATCTTGTATGGTGTTCTGTATTGCGCTGGGTTCTGTTTCGTACGTTTGAGGTTGTTTTACGTTGCACTCCGCTCGCCCATTCGATTGGTTCTTTGTTGTGGTGGCGATCGGCGAGGCAGTTGTGTGCGGGCTGGCGTACAGTGAATGGCTTATGGCCAAGGCAAGCAAGCCGGTGTAGCCGTAGCGGCGATGCAATGCTGCTTTGTGAGATTTTGTGTAACGATACACCAGAACTAGGACCTATAAACTGTTACAGATTATGTTGTAAAAAAAGAAAATACACGCTGCCGTTGGGCTCAAGCCAAACCTATTATAAGGTTCACTATCACAGGCTAGCTTGCAGCATGTAAGACCGTACAAATTGTAACAATAGATGTAAATTTACAATTTATGTAAATTTAGAAGTAACGTTAGAATAGTATACTATTAGAATGCAAAGTTGGTAGGTTTCTGGGTAATCATGTAGAAATGCACACCTACCGTTCGCTTCGCTGTTTGTCAATAAAATTTTGTGCAGCTATTGGAGATGCTAAATTGAACCATATCAGAGAGTTTCCATTGAATTAGAAAGCCGAAAAGGTAAGAAAAATGAGAAATCGGAGTTGAAAAGTACGTCAGTCGCGAACATAGTCTCCAACGTAAAGTGGTGCACCGATTTCGCAGAGAACGATGTCAACGATTGTAATCGATTCTGGTAGTCTCTAATCAGCCGCTTACTAACAATATCGAACTTGACTCGTGCAATACGTGTAGCCCCTACTTTCTTTTTCGTATTTTTTTTCCTTATTGTTAGCTCACCTGAGTCGAAGGCTCAAGTGAACTATTGTGATAGTTGTTTGTTTTCATTGCCACTATCATGATTATCACTATTCAAATTATTGATACGATTATTCATACCAGGATTAAGACATCGATCCTTTCTTTAAAAATTGTGGCAAGTACAAATGTATTGATTTCATCATGACAAAAGTTGATAATAATTCAAATTGAATAGTGTTGAAGGGAGTAGAATGAGGTTGACGGAAAAGTGGAAGAAAAAGGTTAGGCTATTACCAGGGAGAGAGAAAGAGAGAGAAAAGAAGATGAGAAGGAAGTTGAATTCAAAGGGGGTTTGTTTCTAGTATCTTCATAATTTATAGGCCTAATTAAATTAATAAATTAATGAGAATAGTATTATAAAAAGTGTCTGTTACACAATCATGTATTGTGGACTTCTTAAAGTGCTCATTTTACCTAAAAAGAAACAGAATATTAATTGAAATGGTAATATGTTTTTGATTGATAAGTTCAACTTAAATTGTTTTTATGATAGTATTTATTTTTCCATTTCATTTTCTTAGTTATGTATACAAAAACTGCAACCCCAGTAATGAGTATTTGCTTTTGTTTTGTGGTAAAAATCAATTTTATTGTGCAATATTCATGATGGATAATTCCCATTTTTTCATATATCTTTTACTGTTTTGTACACATATTATCTGTCCAACATTTAGTCAGCAAAAAATGTTGACAGATATACAGTCACACGCAGGAGAAAATTACATAAAACGATAAAAAACAGACGCATCAAGATCACTTTCTTTCTTCCACATTTTACTGTCGAGCCGACGTAATTATTGTGGTTAAACACCAAACAAGCGGCTGTATTACAGACTACAACAATCGATTATCATCGTTATATCGCTCTTCCACATAATCGATCATCCATCATGCTACGCTGACACGGTCGTCGATCGGCGTACTTTTGAGTCAAAATTAGCTACTTTTCTTCTGCAATTGACTATGAAATTTCATGAAACCGTCAGATATGGTCCATCTTGACATTTCTGATAGCTACAAGAAGTTTTCATTAACAAATTAAGGAAGGAAATGGTAGGTGTGCATGGTGTGCATTTCTACACGATTACCGGTTTCTGTAGTGTTATTTGTTACTTGTTACTTGTTGAAATTATCACAAAAGTGCATCTCAGGTATGAATGTGGAGGTGAAAATTAATAATAAAGTTATAACCCTCTTCCATCCGTGGCTCTATCTAACTGTAACCGTTAGTGTTGTTACCATTATTCTGCAGTAGGGCCCAAATCTAGTCTAACGTTTAATACTCCGAGTCTCCTCAATTCAATATTGGTAATGCATGCTATAAATGAATGCACTATCCTGGTTAAGGAAGCAAAAGCCAATATACAAATGACGCGACGCACACAGGCGGTCTGAGGGCATCAGTTGTAATTGTGTGCATTGTATGTAAAGGCAACTTTTAATGGAATGCTTAACCCATGAGGCGAAGCTGAGTGGGTTTAGCCGAAGGCTAAATTCCACCGTTACTGCATGCACACTTTATTCCGACTGACACACACACACACACACAAAAAATGTGTGCGCCATCTGTGTTATATAATCGATAATGGGTAATTTTCTTGCCCAAAACCCATTTATCTACCATGTAGCCCAAGAACAAATTTACTGGATGCATTTCCTTTTGGCTTGCCTTAGATGAGAGCCTGAAAATCATCAAAACCATGCATCCAGTACTTATTGGATGCATGGCATGGATGCATGATTTTTTAGCCAATAGGAGTCTCGTACCAAGTGCACGAACTCTTGCTTGGTGCATGAACCTTTGTTACAAGTGCGCGTACAAGTTGTACTCTTGCTACAGGTGCACGATAATACCACTATGACTCAGCGTGCGGCCAGTAAAAAAATCAGTGCATACACGTAGCTCTTGACCAGATCGCAGGATTCTCGCTACCTACAGTGTACATGTGTACAAGCCACCCATACGTACAGTACATGGGGCATACATATTGTAATTCGACCATAACGCTGTCCAAAATTTGACTGCCGGCTTCATGTACTGTAAAGTTAGAATATGTTCAGAAACCTATGCTTTTGTGCATGATCAAATTGTGGCATGGGAGGTCAAACCTTTGTGCAGGATTTTTTAGACCTATCAGATGATGAAACACAACCTCACAGGACTGCCCATATGCAAGAGCTCTTTAACCCTTTTAGCAACTGAAAATTGGGTGCATAAAGGCCTATAATTCCCTATGACAACTTTCTTAATTATGTTAAATAGCTCACTGCATATTTATTTTTGTCTCTTTGAAAGCCAATTCAAACTTGACCAATAGAATTGTGGGTCACAGAAATAATTCTGACATACAACTTGTAGTCTACACTGTATACAGCTGTACATGTATATTTGTCTTTGACCTCTTTCATATTATGTACAGTAATCAGATTCATACTGTATACAGCTTTGTATATTCTCTATGAAAACAATAAAATGATAAAGCATTAAAAAAATCTGAGGGGCACTTGTGTACATGTGCCTGTTTGCTTCGAATCTACAATTTTTATTTTATTTTTTTTAAACTGTAGACCTTTCTTGTGATATACAGTATTCATCACATACAGTTGTACAGGTCTACTGTATGTACAACATATGTTCAGTGTACAAGTACAATGGACACAGTCACATTGGTATGAGCAGGTTGATGCAACCACATACTACATATGTACTATGTACATGTACTACACTGTAAGAATGAAAATTTTTGCGCATCAAGAAACTAGCGCGAAAATGAAAGCACAAGAAAATTTTTGTTTGCCATATGTTCCTGTGCGTGATGTCTTGGTTCCACGGAATTAAAAAAAGCGAAACTCTACTTACCCGGCTAAGCCCCAAAAATTAGTCGCATGAAAATATCCACTTTTATGTACAGTACCTGCACCATACACTATCAATGGCAATCAGAGTGAATGACTTTTTGTGGCGTCAATAGTGAGCATAATGCGTCATGAATATCACTTTCAAATTATATCACAGTCTATCAGTGAGCGTTTGTACTTCCTGCCTGGGCATTTTGATGATGTTTGTCGCTCAATGCATGCCTAACAATTATGGAACATTTTAGATGTCATCTTCCTAGTTTTGCTGGTTCTTCTCATTTGGTGAAATCATGTCCCACGATTTGTAATGATAATTGGACATTTTGGACATCAGATTGCATCAACTACTGTACAAAAAATGACTGTGGATAACATTCGTGGATAAAAATCTGTAGTACTAGTACTACATGTACACTGTACATTGTAGATAGTAAGTGTGAAATGTCACTTCAAACTTACTATCTACAATGTACATGTACTCCTAGATTTACGTGTACGTGTGTACATTACGATGTATACACTGTAAATACATGCTGATGTACATTGTATGGAAGCACACAGCACAGTTTATTGTTAAAAATAATGCTCTAAAATTCCGCATGACTAATGTTTTCAAGGCACAGTAGAAATTTAAAGTGAATTATGAAATTCCAATATTAAATATTTACATTATACATGTAGAAGTGTTGTAGTACAGTCTATTTTTTATTTTTAATTTTTTTTTTTTTACAAAAAATGCAGTTCCCATTTGTAGCCAAAGTTGACATAAATTTCTGCGGTCATCAAGGGTCTTACAGTATGAGGTGTCATTTTGTCATTTTTTGTCTTTAGAGCATTTGTCCCGCTATAGAGTGTTAACAAATTGTATGATGCAAAGAGTAGTTGCCTTTGAAACTGATGAACATGGACTTAAAGAAGAAATCCAGTGCAAATATAAGTTAGTCGCATAAAAAAGAGTAAAATTTTGCGAGTTCAACGGTAAGAATTTGACTGAAATCGGATGTAAAATAAGGAAGTTATTAAATTTTGAAGTTTTGATAATTTCTCCAAAACAATCCTTGTACAATGGGTATGCAAATGAGTAAGCTACAATGTAACATGTCATACCCTCACAATTTTCCATTGATCGTGCAAAAAAAAAAAATGTTTCTGTTATTTAAGTCTGAAACATGACGTTATTCATGGTTGAATAACTTCAGAATAGTGTTCATTTAGATATACAATTTGTATGAGGATTTGAGCCTCGGTCATAATTGCGTTTAAATGAATAAATGGAAATTTCAACATTTTATGTACAAACTATATGGTATTAAAAAAGTTGTGAGGGAATGACATGCTCACTTTGCCATTTGCATATATTCATACTGACTGTTCAAGAACTGTTTCCCCCCAAAATAGCGAAACTTCAAAATATCATAACTTCCTTATTTTTCATCCAATTTCAATCAAATTTATACCATTGAACTTGTAATATTTTACTCTTTCATATCAGACCAACTTAAATTTGGACTGAATTTCCCTTTAAAAAAAAATCACCACCACCAAAATTAGTTTTGATAGAGGTACATTTGTAGATCTTAGACTTCAGACTCACCAAGCCTCACGCATCTATCATGAGACTCTCTCCTCAAGAGTCTAATACCCCTTTCATAAACTCATCCTCCTATTATCCGCATAAGAATAATGCGGACAATTCAATAAAAAATGCGTTCACAAACTCTGAAAATAATCCGCATTATTTTTACGAGCGCCCGTCATGAAAAAGGCGGATAATCGTCATGGTGACTGCACACGTCCCTCCTGCGGGAAAGACAGGTGACGTTTGACCGCACCCCGGCAATTATCCGCATTATTTTTGTTTGCGTTCATAAACTCAAAATCTGGTCCCGATGCTGCTATTATGCGGATAATAGAAGGGTCGAAATAATGCGCATTATTCTTTCCTCGCTCCGATTTTATGACCAAATGTTGCGGATATTATCCGCATTATTGAGTTTATGAAAGGGGTATAACTCTCCCATGCTCATTTCTCACACCCCCCAAAAGAAAGAAACTAACAAACCCAAAACAAAACTAAAAACAATTTGTGGATTTCCAATGACCCTAGAAAGTCACACTTTTATAATCGGAATAGTATAAGTCAATATCAAACATGCGCCACACTGTATGATTTTACAGCTTGGAAAGATTATGTTGTTCCAAAGCTCCATAGTATGTACAGTTTATGCTAGGAAGGAGACACCCCCATCCCTCTCCTCCCTGAAAAGCCATCATCGGTTGATAAATTATAACAACAAAAATGTTATTGAAAGAATGTGATTCACTTTACAAAATTGGTAAGAGTTACAAAACGATCTTAATTCATGCTACAGAAGGGGGAAAAAAATTAAATAAGATCTGTGTGTTGGTCATAAATTAGAAACATAAAGACCACTACATCATGACAGCACCTTATTTTAAATACTATACATGCTGTATGCTTGCTGCGTGTATCTATTGTAGTAAAATACTATTTTTGTGGCATGAAATTTTTGCAAATTGGAAACAATGGCCTTTTTCGCGGCATGAAATTTTTGCAAGTTGCCTCTCACATTAAATGCACATAATACATTTGTAGTGTAGACAAGAATTTTTGCGTGCATTTTAATTTCGCGAATCTTGGCTCTCGCGAAATTTGCTAAATTAAAATGCACTTGAACATTCCTTGTTTTACAGTATGCTGAACTTCAAGGTGTTTGGTGGACTTGGGAGGGGCAAGAGGCAGTGCAAAGTGGGTCTCAGTTATAAGCAAATTTATGAACTTGATATTACAATTGTACTTACAAAAAGTATTAGGTCTAATTGATCACAATGTACAATTTGTATATAGAATGTACATGTATGGCACATTTCAGTAAGTACACTAGATTAAAAACATGTAGACTGTGCATCTGCGAGTTTTAAGAAATTGCTTTCAGCCTTCATTTTCACCATTGTACAACATCCAGTCACAAGGTTTGCAGGATGTCTTTGGATTCATTATTTCCACATATTGCAATTCAGGGTACATGTAATAATTTTGACGGCTGATCGAAAAACTAAATGCAGCTGAGGGAGTCTTTTTGTGGTAGCTCAAATTTCAAGGCAATTCAAACAGAAATGTAACATGACATACAGTACTGTACATTGTACACAGGTACTGACTCAGGGGTTGCACTTAACTTTTTTTTTTTAAACTAGCCAGGCGGACTACAAGTACTTAGAATCAATTTTGACACTGAAGCAATATTTTGGCTAGCCAGATGGACTAGTAACTTCAGAATTTTTTGATTTTTAGCTAGTCTGACGTGTTTTTGGGTGGCCAATGGCCAGCGGACTATCGCCAATTTCGAACCCTGACTGTAAGTTGTACATGTGTAGACTCATGAATTTTACTGTTGTATTCTATGCAACATCCAGTGGTATGTACATTGTACATACTTGTACATTGTACACTGTAGACAACACCTGAAGTCCTCACTGGATATGAGACTGTTATGAATTTGTTACATATTTTTCTGATTTCTCATTTGTAATAATGTGGAAGACAGCATTATTATTTGTGAAGAAAGTGATGCCCATTGTTTCCATTTTGTGTACTGATGTGATACATCCTTGCTGGATGGTAAGCATAGAGTAAGCGCTACAGTATATTGAAGTTGAAAAAGTAAAAATTTGTCCTTCAAGTAATTTAAATCTAACAAAGATGATGCTTGACAAATACTACTGAAGTGAGGTCTAGTTGAAGATGATTGTTGTAATCGTTGTCCAGATGACATACATTGTCAGGGCTGCCAACATTGGAAACTAGTTGAGAGTGAGACTCCCATAGGCCAAGGCTATAATTTAGGAGTCAAAATGAGTGAGATCAATAGAAGTGCATGCAAATGAAATAACGTTTTAGAGTGAGAAAGGACCAAAATGAGTGAGTCTCACTCTCAATGAGTGAGAGTTGGCAGCCCTGCATTGTATAGATCTGCAGAGTGGCAGTCACATTTTAACGATACAAAACTCCTTGTCATGTGACTGTTCAACTTCCATTAAAACCAAAGAATCAGACTGACTGTGATTTGCAACTTTTGCTTTCAGTTTGCAGAGTAGACCTGCTCTTTTGTGAAGGATACTATTGTATGGCCGATTGAAGTAGCAATTTCCTTTCCCCATTTACCCCTTAAAGGGACTGTCTAGTACTGGTTGAGGTTGGGATTCATGTTTTGAACATTCCTAAGTGAGATAATGAGAAACCTCTTTGTGATATGAAATATGAAAGAGAATGTAATTATAAGAAGGATTCAACGTTTATTTGATGAAAATTTGTTTTCAATTGGCTGAGATATCCAAAAAAGTGATGATAATAAAAGGCGACAGGCCACGCCTTTTATTAGGATCTCTTTGTTTCACCTTGTTTTGGGATATCTCAGCCATTTCAAAACTGATTTTCATCAAATAAACCTTTGATACCGGTACCCCTTAGAATTGCATGCTCTTTGACATCTCATAGAGTGGTTTCTGAATATCTCACAAAACGTTAAAAGCTAAATCCTCACCTCGACCAGAACTGTACACACCCTTTAAGTGCGGAATCAAAGTATAAAAGGGTTTGTCAATGCTTTCATATTTGTGGTCAAGTTTTTTTTTCTCCTTTTTTTCTTTTTCTGTTCTGTTTCAAAATGCGCAAGCATCAAATACATGTACATGTAGTCATGTAACATACAGCTGTACATGTACATTTTGTTCACTGTACATACATGGTACTTGTACTTGTAAGTACATGTATATGGCCTTTTATAAGCAATTTGCTGTGCTGAGAACACTAGTTGTGTTTGGCTCTTTGCTACCCACAGTTTATAGTATACATACATTGTACTGTAAAAGTGGATATTTTCGCGCGACTAATTTTTCGCGCTCGGCGGGGTTAGAAGAGTTTCGGGTGTTTTTAATTCCGCGGAATGAAGACACCAACTACTGGAACATAAGGCAAGCAAAAATATTCGCGTGATTTTATTTTCGTGCTAGGTTTTGGTTGCGCGACATACGCGAAAATTTCAACACTGCGAAAATTTCCACTTTACGGTATATGTCTGCTAAAATCAAGAATCAACAGATTGACTTTGTACATCGTACTTAAAACTTTCATGCATGATTACAGAAGCTTCAAGAGCTACAGTACATTGTATAACATTGTAGGTCAATACTGGTACATTGTGGATGGCTCTTTAAGATGGATCAATGCAGATTCCTAGGGAAGAGCACACAAAATACAAAGTTCAGCAGTGACATACAGTACAGACAACAGATGTACATTTAATTTTGAGAAATGAAACAATCATTTTATTGTTAGCACACAAGTATGTAGTACATAGTAGAGCCATTACCATTTTATTGTCTTTCCACTGGAGATGCCTTCTTACAATTTTGTACATTGTAGTCACATATAGTAGTATGGCTATTTTGGGGGGCCCATAGGATGCTACATGTACGTTGTACATGTACTTGTATACTGTATGAGCTGAAATTTTCGCGGTGGTTTTATTTTCGCGAATTTCGCAAATTGCCTTTGAACCTCGAAAATAACAACACGCGAAAATAACAACGTTCGAATAGATAAGTACAGTTAGACCTCGCAACCGGGAAATTAACAACACGTGAAAATGTCCTAGTAGCAATTCGCGAAAATATCTGTACGCGAAAATTTCAGTTCGTACAGTACTACAACTGTAGATGACTGATTCACATTCAGGCATCTAGATGTAAATGGTTTGCTTGTCTGTGTTGATTGAATTCATATATTACTGTAGTTCGAACCCTCCCATGTAGGGCCTGTATTCCTGAAATTGAATAAAAATTGATTAAAAAAAAAAATCTTAAACCAGGACATATTCATGCCTGTCCTATTCATTTTGTGAATGCTGTATAACTTCTTATTGTATTCAACTAAATTATGACGTACTACATGTATTTCAAGTTTGCTACTGGTTTGAGACGTGCACACTCTTGAATTTTTGCATGATTTTTGAACTACACAAACACGCAGTATGCTTCATGCTCCACAAGAAGACCTCTTGTGTGACCAGGGCCCCGTTGCTAGAAACTTTGCGTTTAAACGCAACTTGCAACTGATTGTCACTGGCCAATCAAAATCATTGTTGCATGCATGTCTTCTTAATAGGGCAGACCCTGAGCCAATCAGAATGGTTGTTTCAAAATTAGCAATTATTTGCAATTGATTGCAACTTTCTTGCAACGGGGCCCAGGAGAAGAATAAAAAAAACAAACAAACAGCATAACTGCAATTTTGTTGTTACTGTGGGAGTAAATTGCATTTTATTTGCATGTCATGCTAAAAGTAAAAATTCAGAGTATTAAGTTGTGACAAGTTTTGACCTCACAATGGAGAAAGCAACTGAAGAAATAGGGCAGGAGGCACGCAGAGTAGAGAGAGAGAGAGAGAGAGGAAAAAAAAATCTTTGCCGGTGATCATTTGTGGAGAAATGACAGGATGCCTCGATTATTGTCTGCTACCCCCAGCGAATCATGTCAAGTCATGTGGGCTGGGTCTCGAGGGGTGACGCGCACCCCCATGACTCCGGCAACGTGACCCCACTGTCCTCCCAGTTTTTGTCCCGGCGTGCAAAGGGTGTCCTTCAGACAGACAAAACACACACAAGATGTTAACTATTATTCTAATTATTGCTTAAAAAAAGAGAAGATGCCACAGAAGTTTTCCATGCATGACAAACTATCAATTGAAACTGATACAAGATGCAGGTCAAGAAAATTTTGATTTGTGAGGCTAAAAGAAAAAAAATTTGTGAGAATTGTTTCATTGTTTGAAGAAAATAAATATCAGAGGATAATGGTTTCCTCTGTGAAGCAATTCAAAATGGCCTTTTTGCCTTTTGAGGGTGTATACCAAAGGTAACAATTGTAACTATGTATATAAATCAGCTTGAAGTACAGCTTTGTTTGTTTGTTTGTTTGTTTTTAGTAGAGAAAATATGCATGCACTACTGGAAATCAACATGCATTTGTACTTGCATATTGTTGAGGAATGTGGAATTACAGGTTTGAAGTCATTGAGATTTATTGTCCTTAAAAAAACAAAAACAAAAAAAACCCCAACCCAAACTGTACATTGTAGTGTGTCAAATTGCAGGCAATACTACACAAGTGCATAAAGGTTTCTATTGAAAAGTGAGGTAACTTTTGTAGATGGTTCCATCACTTGGTGCGTTCCAACACCATTAGGTGTGAACTCACACCTCAGGGGTCATTCTCATGCTCATACAGTATGACTTTTTTCCACATGCCTCACAACAAACCTCCAAATGACATTTAAAAAAAAAAAAAAAAATCAGCAGCATGGAATTCCAACCACCAAATGTTCACATTTTGAGGCAAAAATTTTTCATCAAAATAATCCAGAATATTATACATGTAGATTATATAACTGTAGTATGCACCGGATTGCACGATGCACACAATATAACATTTATAAACTGTCATAATATAAAGACCCCGTGCTGTTGTAGTAGCCACACACCTTCCCCCTCTTGGTCACTTGTTGGGCGTTGCGATGGAAACGGGAGAGGAAGAGTAGACAAAATGGGTTGACCATGAGAAATACGCTTATTCTAGTACAAATTCATTGTAGTATAAGAAGCATGATTTCCTGGCAAGGTCATTTTGCAACACTTTTCATGAGATTCAGGCTTTACATAATAAAGAGTTCTGTCAACTTTATTTTTTTCTTTAATTATTAAAAAGGAAAAAAATACATTTAGCATGCCTTTTAAAGATATTTACCAACCACCATATTTTTTGTTGCCTTCAGAATGTTTTTATAGTGTGCATATCTTTTTTCTTTTAATTTCTATTAGTATCTTTTTTCTTTTAATTTCTATTAGTATTATTATTGCCTTTATAAACCAACCACAATATTTTTTGTTGCCTTCAGAATGTTTTTCTAGTAAATGCATTTATAATTTTTATTTCTTTTAATTTTTATTAATTTTTTGTGGGGGGGGGGAGGGGGCGGGGGAGGGCTTTGCAGAGGCTAGGAGCGTCATTTTTTTTTTAAGACTTCAGTACTACAATTGTACATTTTGTACATTAAAAGATAATATGGGGGGGGGGGGGGGCAGAGATTGTCACATTTACTGTAGAGGATAAGTCTTGCATACACTATCTTATAGTACAATATCTAGACTTGTAAACTTTAACAGCTCACTGAACTCCTCTTCATCTATCCAGTTTCATTCCTACACATGATTGTGTGTTGCAAGTTTGATTTAAAATACAATTTTATTATTTTTTTTTAGCAAAGTTGTAGCTTGTAGCATGACCTGCCTTGCCTATAGAATCATCCTCAAGGACTGCTCTCGATCTTTCATCCCACAGTTTTGAAGGGAATGTAGTACTATGCATTGTAGGAAAATTGCGCAAGATTCATACGGGTGAAGCGAGGGACACTTTCCACAAGAGGGGGACATGATCTTCGGGGTCGAGTCTCCCCTCTAGGTGCTACCTTGCTTCCATTCATTCATCAATCCCCCGCCTCATTCAGCCACACGTCCGTCCCCTTCTCGGTCAGGTCACATGACAATGCCTAAAGTTTCCGAGCCATTTTCAACTTGCATCCCTCCACCCCTTCCCCCCCCCCCCCCCCCCCATCCCCATCCCCATCCTGGGCTCAAGAAATGCTCGGGTACACATCCACTTGCAAAGTACCATGCGTGAGTTTGTACAGTGTAGTATGATGCTCTCTTCTTCTTTTTTTTTCACCCCTCATTTATCGCCATGCCACTCTCGTTGAAGTGGAGCAACCTATTGAGCACGTAGTAACGCCTCTTTGATGAGCGAGGGGGAAATTTGATATTCATATCTGGAGGAGTGCATTTTGCCCCCTTTGTGGTTGGGAGCTGTAGGGGAAAGATGGCGAAATCGTCATTACTTGGAAATGAGCGAATGCGGTGAGCAATATCAATCTTCTTGTGTTGGAGTAGGTGGGCGAATTTCTAGAAAACCCTGTCTTGCAAATTCAAAGTGGGAACATCATGGGATCCTCCTAAGAACACAAGGGAACATGTGCCTTTTTTTTGGGGGGGGGGGGGGCTTTTCATAATTTGCATTTCATTTGCAAATTTTTGTTTTATTTTTCTTTTGATATTCTAGACAAACAACTGTAGATAGATACAAGTATGCATGAAAAAGAAATGTAATACACTTACATCGTTGTCTTTCATATGAATTTTTATTGGAGGTTCTCAGTCATTCTCTGAAACACGATCAGGACACTTAATTTATTCGTCATTTATCTGCTGGCTGTTAGTGTGATATTGGACCTCCACAGCTGTGATGAACTCATACAAGTATACATTGTAGTTGTCTGGGAGGTTTCCACTTGCCCCACACTAAATCGTATGTTTTTGACTGCATGGTGAGTATGTGCTCCATCTTTAATGTACTGGTACAAAAACATATGTAACATGCATGGGATAAAGCATAATTTTTTTTTCATTAATTTTGGATATACTCTTTGTGTGTGTATTTGCAGAACACAAGACAAAGAAAAGGAACTTGGAGAAGAAGGTGCCGTCACGGTCCATTTAGCAGATGGTATGTAGTGAACACCTCTTCCTGGGAACATGCACAGTTACAATGTCACTGTCATTTGGTGACCCTGATCCATCATGTAATTCTACTCTGTAGTGCTTCAGGGAGATGAATTTCAAGCCCTGTGTATGTCTACAAATATACATGTGTGTATATGTTCTTGGGACAGACTTTGTTAGATATTGCAGGTACATCAATTTACAGACAACAACAATGACAACAAACTTCCTGTGATGCCTAGGTGTAGATTAGTTATTGACTGTAAAAATGTATTCCGAAACCTTGCTTTTCATTTTACATTGTATATACATTGTTTGAATGGAAGCGCCGATGAGAAACGCTCTTAGGGATGAGTGGCTTCTAAATATAGTGTGTGTTCAATGAAGTGTAGTAATAAAAAGTAAATAACTTGTGATTTATACGACAGAGTGCAGGTTGATCTCTGAATGTGCACATACATGTAACTGTCTGAGTTTCTCCAACTGATAGACTACAAGTGTAGTTAAGTTCTGTTTGATCCTTGTTTCTTTCTAAATTCTTTCCTTTCATCTGCATCAGTGAGTGTTTTTACTCCCCCATTTTGTAAATCTAAAATAGTATAAATGCCATCCAGAGCTTTTCTATGCTGGGTGTCTGGACTTGATGTGCCTGAATTTTGGTTAAACCTTATAATGCATTATGAAAATACATTGTAATGAATCAAAATCAAAGGTCTATCAAAAGTCACTCAACTATGTGAAATGTAAGTTGTGTCATAATGAATTGATCATTTCAAGTGCTTGAGTAATACAATGTACAGTGTAGCTCTGTTTAATGTTGTATCTCCTGCTTTTAATACCCAAATTGCATTATTACCCATGAGGATAAAATTTAACAATATTCCCCACGAGGACAATGATTGCTTTCTCCTGCGGTGTGGAGCTTTACAAAGTATGATGAATACTCATTATACAGTAAAGAGAGCAGACTAAAGTATTTTTTATTTCTACACCATTTTAACACCTGAGTCTGCTCTTCTCAAGTTCCCTCTCTCTCTCTCTTTCAAAGAAAGTTTGAGCTGCCCACTGTTGTTTCATGTTTCCCTAGAGTGTGTGTGTACACATGTACAGAGTGCACATGTTTACACAATGTGTATGTCTGAGTGGTGTTAGTGTGTAATGTGTGTTTCTCTACATGTACCAGGGGCCTGTTATATCAACAGATATCTATAATTGATTTTGAATTTCCTTAACACACAGGCAGCCATAAACCAATCAACAAATCAACTTTATACTCATAAAACAGGGCCCTGGTCTTGTATTAAAGTGAATGAAACTTGGCATTCACATTTTACTGTACTGTTTGGGAAACAAAGGATAAGTTCTGTTTGTCCACACTCTTGGTCTGGCTCATACAAAAACAAAAACAAAACAAAACAAAACAAAACAAAAAACACAGAAAAAGTAAAAACATTGCAACAAAAACCATGATTGAATTTTCTGAGGTTTGACCCTTGACCTTGTGTACTTCAAGCACTACCCTTGAACCCAATGTGTGGTAGAATCAATAATTTCCTGACTATCAATAGTAGTATGCACTTTGCAAGAAATGTAGGCCTACTTGTACTCTTCATGCATAGTACGTAGGTGCTTCTGCATTAGCTTACAAATTACATTTGTACAGTGTGCAAGTCAAGTCCTGAGCGTAATTTGTTTGAGTTTGAAGTCCAGGTGGAAGGGCAAGGTCAAATTCCAAGATCATGTAGTAAAAAGAAAACTTTGCGAAGGTGATTCATGGAAATTCGATGAGACTGCTCCTGCTTGCACAAGGATGAATGTGATAACAGGATAATAGAGATTATAATATACAAGTAATGCACTCGATATGGCTGATATGTTAGTGGACCGTACCATTTTCTTGGCATAAATTTCAAACATTTGCTGACATTTCATCTGTAAGCTCTTTGAAAATTTAAAGTGTCTTATTAAAAAAACAACAACAGATTTTTATGTGTTTGAAAAAAAATCATTTGTTGATTTCATGGTTGTCAGTATCAAAAGCTATTAACATTTGTTTCACTGACTTCCAAATCTTTATCTCATGAATAATAATTAGGATAAAATGTGGCCGTGCAGCACAAAACCAACAAAAAGTTGCTTGACCTACAATCTGTAATGTTACGCTAGGACTCAAGATAGTTGAAAGGGGTCAACCTCAATGTAGTCAGTAATAATGCTGATAAAGAGCAATTCTTCTTCAACATGATTCTTCAATTTTGGACCGTAAAATGAATTTGACATTGTGTTTGTTTGTTTGTTTTGCAATTTTGCCGACACTTTCATTGTACATATTTATAGAATTTTTAGTGTGATTTGTATGCGCATTTGTGTACAATGTATGACTTTTGAATAGAGACTCCTTTTCATTTCTTAAAAACCTTTACAGGCTCTTTACTTTAAACTCTAATAACTTTTGAAAGGATGATGCTCATGCTGGGAAAGTTAGTACACATATTGATCAGTAATGAATTGAGTAGCTAATAAAGTGTGCCAAATTGCAGCTTAACCTGATAATCCCTTCATTGTGGTTGCTATAGAGCTTTGTCTGAGCATCCTGCTTTTTGTCTCATTCATTGCATAGAACGCAGCATGGTGAGATGAAGCACTTGAATACCTGATAGACCCTGAACTTCAAAGCCTCTTTTCTCAGCCAAAACTTTTCAGAGTGTGTACAGTATGTACTCTGGTTCCATTAGTTAGATATGTAGGTCAAGGAAGTCCTTTGTATTTCAAGAGTAATATCATTTTAAAGCTTTAATAGAGTCTGCTCTATGAAACCCATGTCTGGTGACTTTTTGGTGGTTATACTGTATGTATGTGATGCACGGTCACAAATCATACCAAATTGATACAGGAATAATTGTGATTTTGATGCAAATAAATCTTAAGCCATCTTGCCAATTTGTGTGGCTTGTCTGTTGTTTCTATAGAGGTTTGTGTGTATTTTTGAGTATTCAGGAAGATTCTGCAAACTGTGTGTAACTCTTCATTGCAGAGCCCGCACAATGGAATTCACTTTCGCTGTGTGATTTATTGAGGGCCCTTTCTAAACTACAGTACCCGTACTTTTTATAGCAGGGCTGCCAATACTGGAAACTAGTTGAGAGTGAGACTCCCATAGGCCAATGCTATAATTTAGGAGTCAAAATGAGTGAGATCAATAGAAATGCATGCAAATGAAATAAAGTTTTAGCGTGAGAAAGGACCAAATTGTGTGAGTCTCATGCTCAATGCGTGAGAGTTGGCAGCCCTGTTACATTTTTGTATAGTGTACATGTACCTGGCCTTGCTTTGTGCTGTATACACATGAAAGATAGTGCACATGACCATGTAGACAAGAACAGGCAAAAACTCAGAAAATTTTGGGAGTCCAGGGCCCCATTTTATCAAAAGATAAATCAATTATAAATTTCCTTTATATCACACAGGCTGCCATATAGACTTACCATGGAAATCATTTTTCAGTTACAGTATCTAGGATACCGGTAACTCTTCATAAAACAGGGCCCAGTCATTTGACCCATAACCCCCAGAAACCACTATGATTCTGCTGTGGTGCATTATGTTTTGATATCATAGTTATCGCTAATATGCTATCATTCATTGCTGAAGACATGCATACATGTACAGATGTACATGTATGTATATCTCATAGGGTGAATGAAAACTTGTCTTTTATAATGTTAACCCTTGATATATGTTTTATGATACAACGTGTACATGTACCATTTTATTCATACAGTACATTGCAGAATTATCAAAAGCCTCCAGACTGCCGAGTTTGAAGCTGATTTTTTATTTTTTTAATAAAAATTGGACAGCACAATATAGGAGGTTAAACTTAATATTTCTCAACCCTCCTGGTAAATTACAGTTTTGTGTGTTTGTTTTTTGTTTGTTTGTTTGCTTTTTGTTCTTTTTTGGGGGGAGGCGTGATTAGTGCAAAATTATATGTAAAGTGTAGCGATGTACATGTACATGTATATTGTACACTGTACTGAAGTTCTATCTACAATAGTGTACTCTTTCTTGAATAAGGGCTACACAGTAAAATTCAGAGTTGCCAATTTGATGAGTAGTCAGTACAATGTGATTCTCCACAGTGAATTCTCCCAGTACTTGATGAGTTTATTTGTGAATGCTCTTCATTTGATTCACGTCCACAGGAGACCAGGTTGTCGCAGAAGATGGTGGGGGAGCAGAGTTTGCAGATAACATCCAGGTATTGTTAAACGTTCTGTCTAGCCTAGCCCATCAGCAGTGTAGTCAAGGAAAGGTAACGTGGATGTAGCGTCTCAGCGCTTCATCCTCCGCACCGAGCTTGACATTTACAATACACGGACATGTCTGGCCACCTTGTACACTTTACAGTATCACAGATGCAGGACACGTCGTAGACATCATGGTCCTATAGTATTGAAAAAAAAACCAAAACAAAACACACACACAAAAACCCCCCAAAAAACTTAAAGCAGTACACTACAATGTATACTACAGTAGGTCCTACAGGTAACTTCTATCATACGTTTAATATCTCTGTGTTTTCATTGATAGGATATAACATTTCATAGCCACTAGAATGTATTCTACTTTTTTCTTCTTTTTTTTTGCACATTTGATTAAATTCTTGATTAAATTCTTTGATTAAAGTCTTGAGCAGTCTTTTGTATTGCTAGATCTACAAGTCAAACATTCACTGCTGACCGTGAATCAAATTAAAGTCTTGTATATCGAAAATAAAAGTGAAAGTGACCAGACTAAAGCACTCCAGACCCACTCCTTAAACAAGTACTGACTAGTAACTGTATCCTACCCTTTATCATGTAATTGGTGCATAATAATCATTGTCAGAGTATTATGTCAGGGTGAATGTCAAAATACCCTTGGGGTATTACAGAAATGTAATTACCGGTACTGCATTTTATATTAGAATTTACTGTAAAACCAGAAATAATCGTTTCATGAAGGTTTGTGCGAATTGGAGCCGACTGCCTGTTTGCAACATGAAACTTTGGCGAATTGCCGACCATGAAAAAATTAGGAGTACACTACATACTATACTGGATTGTGCAGACAAAAACTTTCACATGCATTTTACTTTTGCCAATTGTGGCTCACTTGTGCAATGCGGAAAAGCTGCATGCAGACAAACATTTCTGGTTTTACAGTACAGATGCCCAAATGGACATTTGGGGGCAAGTAACTTAAATCTTTTACTCCAATGTACACGGACAGTAGGTATGTTTTTACATTTTAGGCCTACTTGCCAGACATTTTTGAAGTTTTAGTTGATCTGCGCAAGTAGGGAGTTGGTGTGTAGTGTCCCGTAGTGTCCTGTGTGTAGTGTCGTGTACACGTGAAGTACAGTTTGTTGGCACTCTTGGCCAACCCCACATATTTTTTTTTTTTTTTTTTTTTTTTTTTTGGTTAAGATACCATTTTCTGATATAATGCTATTAACATGCACTTGCTGTGTTGTTATGCCTCTGCCATGAAGTGTCGCCGGAGGCATTATGTTTTCGGGTTGTCCATCCTTCCGTCCGTCCGTCCCTCCATAATCAATTTTGTGGACAGCATACATGTACCTTCATAACCGTTTGAGGTATCCTAATGAAACTTGGCAGGTTATATGTATGAGGGGGTGAAATTGTGCCTGTCAACTCATGGGAACACATGCTCAAGGTCAAAGGTCAAGGTCAGATGTACAAAATTTCACTATTTCCCCCATTTCTATGCAATGCCTCAAGGTATTTTCTTGAAACTTAGTGCATACATGTATTAACCAATGAAGATTCTCTAGTGAGAGTTTTGGGTCATGCGGTCAAAGTTCAAAGGTCAAGTGAAAATGTTAACATTTCATATTTTTCTCCATATCTTCGAAAGCGTTCCAGGTATCTTCATGGAACATAATACATTTCTGTACTGACTGGCATTGATTATCTAGAGAATGTTGTGGTCATGAGGTCAAGATCAGGGGGTCAAAGGTCAAGGCCAACTCATTAGATTTCACTTTTTGTGGCTGAAGGTATCATCATGAAACTAATATTTATGCATGTTCTGCCGACAGTGATTCTCTTTAGAATGTTAAGGTCATAGGGTCAAAGGTCAAGGGTCAAAGGCCAGGTCAAAATTCTAACAATTTACTATTTGATGCAGAAATTAAACTTTTTCTCTATATTTTGAAATGGCCCAGTGCATCGACTTATAAAAGTGTTAAAAGTCAACTAAAAGTCCTCATATCTCCAAATACATGTACTCTCTTAGAAAATGTAGCCATTCTTCCAATTAGATCTAGATAGTTCAAGGAAAGTGAACACTCAGCACATTATAATATGTCATTTTAATGTTTTGCCAATTAAATGAAACTGTCATCACACATTGTCAAGACGTACTATAGACCTATTAGGAGAATTGTGCATTATGGCGGAGGCATACCAGTTGCCATAGCGACATTTCTAGTTATTTATAAATTGACATTTTTATGCAAACTGTATGTTTGTTTCAAAAATGTGAATGTATTAAACTACTATCAGCCTTAAGAAGGAACTCTCTTCTTGCCCTATACACATTTGACACAGATCTTTGCTTAATTTCTATGTTAACATGATGTCAGAAAAACCTCTACCCTTTTCACCTTTCTTTGTTTCTGTTTTGTCAATCTACAGTACAATTGTAGGTATTACAGTTGTATGCCTTTTTTTGTTGTTTTTTTACTTGAATCATTGGAATCATAAGTTGATGACATTGTCATATAATTTGAGACGGTAGGTTGCAACCATTGTCACCAAGAAGTAAATATGTGAAGCATTTAGAAATCCAAAACTTTTACATCTTTCAATTTTCTCAGATTGAATCAACGTGACCCAGTCTGTTGGGTTGACTCAACTGTAGTCACTATTAAACTTGAGTTATACATGATGTTGAATTGCAGCACTTGTATTTTAGCATTTTACAATTTTCTGTGCCAGAAATGACTGATGGTTCCACACTTGAAACAGAAGTGAAAAATTACTGTATCTCTTTTTGCCTGCCTGCTGTGACTTCACAGTATTTCCATGGTACAAATTTGTGTTATGCTTGAAAGTTGTTGTGAAGTCATAATAGCACTCTCATTGTGATCACATGACCAAGGTTTTAATGCCACTCAGTTCTTTAGCCTGGGAGCCGCAGAGCACGAAAGAAGGATCTCTCTCATCAATGAAAAAACCCTCTTGGGGTGATCTCCATTCTGCTTTGTGCACGTGACTGCATCTTTCTTCATCTCTCCTCTCGCCCCTCAATAGTATCAGTTCCGCACAGACAGTAACGGTCAGAGTCAGGTGACGTATCGCGTGGTGCAGGTCGGGGACAGCGACGCCAGTCCACAGACCGTGGTAACTACCTTTCCACAAGGCCAACAGGCTCTAACACAGGTGAGACAGACAGTCATACTACTGTATGAGAGAGCATATTAATGCAAAGATCTTATTAACCCCTTCATTTACTACTAAATACACCATTATTTTTGCACACAGATATTTTTGCGAATGAGGAGGTCGCAGACATTTTTGCAAGAAGTTGTTCTCGCAAAGTGACACCAAGATCATCATAAACGCACCATTACCCTAGCACATGGCAACATTTGTTGTTGTTGTTGTGTTGTTGAATTCACGGTTAACTGTGATTTGGGAAATTGGCGCAAATTAAACCCTAGCAAAAATAACAACTTTTACAATTATTCACTCTAGACTTTCTCTCAGCCTAGAATAAGAAACATAAGACAAAACAAAACAAACAAATGAAAAGCAAAACAAAGTGGAAAACATGACAGAACAACTGAATAAGACAAAACAATACAAAGCAAGCAAACACAAATGGAAGAGTAGTTCCCTGAAACTCAAAGTAAACCAGACAAGAAGTATTTCTTTGAAAGTGGGAATCGAATGCTACAAGTGACTTCGATACTGATGTGCTGATTGTACAGTAAACATTCAGTATCCTGTCAGCGCACCACTTCAAAAGTTTCTTGATGAGTGTTACAAAGAAAGACAAATATTAGCTGGTTTACAATCCTAGCACTGTATCAAGTAAGAAAACACAAAGAGATGCAGGGTCAATTTGACCATCGTTCACGCCCCCCCCCCCCCCCCCGAAAAAAAAAAAAACCTGCCAACAGCAACAAACAAAACAAAATAAGCCCCCCTCCCCCCCCCCCCCCAAAAAAAAAAAAAGCCCCAGAGAAAACTGAAGAGTACAAATTATTGTTGTGTTAATAAATCGATACCATGACTAGACAAGAGAGACTGTCGAGTGAAAGATGAAATGAAGTCAGTTAATGTTATTACACCTAAGTGTCCATTAAGTGTCACATGATTGTACCTCACAAGAGCGCTTCACGTTTGCCATGTGAGTAATGGGTGTGGTTTTCCTCTGCCCAAAGTGCTTGCATTATCAACTAATTTAGGGGTAATCTCAGATTCGTCAAGCACACACAGAAGCATACTGCGTGGACACACGCATGCAAACACACACACACACACACACACACACACACACACACTCAGACACAGGTACGCACACATGCACACTCACCCCTCCCCACACACATGAAAAAACACACACACATACACCCAATTAAGGGCAAGAACGAGGTGTAACACACCCACTTACACACACACACATTTATCCCAACATTGTGACACATGCATACACACATTCATTTTAAACTTTGTACAGTTGTATATTATTATACATGTAGTATCACTAGAAGAAACATTTTGAGATTTCCAACTTGTCCCCTAGATTTGGCTATCGGTGGTGGTACACTCATTTCATACTATCTGATTGACATTTATGGGAGGTGGAAAGGTAGAAGAAAGAGAAACTGTACCCTTCTATGTCAAATGCATGTCACTGTAGGTCGTCTATTACACGTACAGTTGTACCCAACTTTATGTCTAAGCACTTAAATATTATGACCTTTTAATAGTACTTCACAACAGAGAATGAGAGAGAAAAACAATTCAAAGCTTTTGAAGGCATACTTTCTTTTAATGTGATTGATGTTTGAAACTCAATCTCTCAAGACCTTAGCTCCACTAATGTATGTCCTACATTGTATGTGTAAAAACAAAACACATAATGTACAAAACTGCATAAAGATGCCACAGTGCAGAAGTCATACAAATGCATAGAATAAATTACTCATATCCACTCGTTGCAATGGAGCTACAATGTCTCCCCTCTTTCGATGATGAAGTCCTATTGAAATGTGTTTGATTCAAACTGAAGAACACAGACAACATGGATGCTTCGTGCACATATTGGGATAGCTTGCGTTATTTGGTCATTACTGTAAACGTGGATATTTTTGTGAGAGTAATTCTTTGCGCTCTGCCCAGTAGGATGAATTTTGCGTGTTTTTAATCTTGTGGAATCAAGACATTACATAATGGTACATATAAGTTATAACGAGCAGAAATATCTTTGTGCGTTTATTTATTTGCTAGTTTCTGGTTGTGCGAAATGCGCAAAAATTTCCACTTTTACAGTATGTATGCTGTGTGCTCTGTTGTCATGTGATCATATCAGTCGTGAAGAAGGAAAGAGAAGACAAAAATCCCTCCTGAATCCCTCCACTGGACTGTCCAAACTCATGATGCTCTGATCTTTGTCATTTCAAGGACTCTCGTCTTTGAAGTTTAGTGGGTGGATTCAAAACTGAGGTCTTTTATTACAAATGTGAAACTGCAGACATTTGTGTCACAAAGAGACAGTCTACATACATGTAGTTCCATTGTGATTGACTCGGTGTCTACCAGGTACATGAATGTATAGTGGATGCTGTACATTGTAGAATGACAGTCTATATGGATTGTGTGATCTGGGAAAGAACATGTTAACCTATCATTTGTGTGTGAGTGTGTGTGTGTGTGTGTGTGTGTGTGTGTGTGTGTGTGTGTTACTCTTTCCAATTAACATATGAATCAAATAGATTTACGTACAAATGTAGCCTGAGAAATCATCCTCTTGAATTGTGTTAGAATAAGTTCTGGAAGCTGGTATTGTACACTATATGTGACCTTACATCAGAAAACCAACAAAAAGTCACAAAACATGGATTTTTATAGAAAGGCAAAATTCTGAAAGAGCGGAGTGTTAACCCTAAAAGGGCCGGGGGGGGGGGCGGAATCCGCCCCCCCTCGACGTTTCGCGCTATAATTCTGTTACGCGAGAAGGCCTCGTCGCGAGGCTTCTTGACTTTGTTTGTTCAAGTCTCGCGCAACTTTTGAGACCAAATTTGCGACGTCCGCGCGTACTTTTGCGAAGCCACGCCCATTTTTGTAACGGAATGTCGCCCCAAAACGGGCACAATTTTGTGATTTTGTGTACATTTCCTATGGAAAACAGTGCTCTGTCGTGAAAGTCATAAAAACCTGATTATCTTTACAATTAATCACTTTCATTGATTAGTTTTGTGCTAATTATGGTAGAAAAGTGGTCAATGACAATTTCCAATGAAAAAACAAAGAAAAAACGAAAGTTGAAAAACAAAGAAATACATAAGAAATTCTGAAAACAATAAAATACATAAGAATTGAAATGAATTTTGGAAGTTTTTGTGATGTACAATCATTGAATATGCTGCAACAGATTTACAGACCAAATATTAGACTCTCAATGCTTTTAATTAGGCTAAAATATGATCTTGAGCTTAATTTGCATAATTAATTAATTAAAATTAGAAATTGATTGTTTCAAAAAATCTTATGACACAATCTTGTAGATTATGACGCAGGTCTCACGCAGCAAAATTTCATCGCGATCGCGCCACCGATGGCCGAGATCTCAGGGGGGGGCGGAATCCGCCCCCCCCCCCCGGCCTGAGCATAGCCAAAAAAGCCCGGCCCCTTTAGGGTTAAGCTGTGAAACGATGTATAACTCAATTCAAATGGACTCTTCGAACCTAATTAGCCATACAAATGTACACCTGTAATATTACAAAGAAAGCACACACTCTGGAAAAGTGTGTACTGATAAGAGGCTGTGAAGTACAGGGTCTATTCAAGCGCTTAGTCTTGCCAAGCAGTGCAATGAACAGGACAAAAAGCAGAATGTAAACCTCTGTAGCAATAACAATGAAGGGATTTACATCAGATTAAGCTTAAATTTAGCATGCTCTAATAACACATTCTATCCATGACAAATGCCAACTTTCAAAGCAGTAGCATCATTCTTTTTACAGTTGTTAGAGCTGTAAGTGAAGATAGTGTAAAGGGTGTTTAGGAAATAAAAAAAGGGAACTAATAGACACACAGAATCAAACTATTCTACAAAAAATAAAGGTGTTCTAGGAAAACTGCTTTTAAGTGCTAAGAGCAATTTCCCATTTGCTTAATGATCCCAAATCTTACAGTAATGTAGAAGCTGAATTGCTCTTTCAGGAAATATGCAAAATTCAAGATAAACTCGGTCGACCTTTTCACATATTTGAGTCCTCACATACAGTCAGGGTGTGTGACTTTTTGTTATACCCCCGCCAAACGAAGTTTGAAGGGGGTATATAGGAATCAGCGGTCGGTCGGGCGGTCGGTCGGGCGGTCGGTCCGTTGCAAATCTTGCGTCGCGAACTTCTTCCTCAGTTTTCAACCGATTCCCATAAAACTTGGCACAGATGTGTGCCTTGGGTTGTAGATGTGCAAGACGTATTTTTTGACAGTACCCAAAAGTACGTTGCCATGGTAACGGCATATTATGGGCAAAAATGGGTACAAATCTTGCGTCGCGAACTCCTCCCACAGTTTTTGATCAATTTTTATGAAATTAGGTACAGATGTTCATCTGAATATGTTAATGTGCAAGACACATATTTCCGCAGTGGCAAAAAGTGCGTTGCCATGGTAACGGCATGTTATTTGTAAAATATAGGGCAAAATGCTTCATGGCAAAACTGCTTCATCAGTGTTCTTCCAATTCTCATGGAATTCATATTGAATGTTTGTCTTAGGATATAGGTCAGCATGACACATTTCTTGACAGTGACAAAAAGTATGTTGCCATGGTAACAGCTCACATATTATGAGCCAAAATGATGGAAAATTTTGTGTTGCAAACTACTTCCTCAGTTTTTGCCCAATTTCCATGAAACTTGGTACAGATGTGTGCCTTTGGTTGTAGATGTGCAAGACGCATTTTTTGACAGTACCTGAAAGTATGTTGCCATGGTAACGGCATATTAATGGCAGAAGATCAAGGAAAGATCTTGCGGATTTAACTACTTCCTCAGTTTTTTGACCAAAGCTTATGAAATGTTGTTTTGACCAAAGCTTATGAAATGTTGTTTGGCGGGGGTATAACCAGTCGCTGTAGCGACATTTCTAGTTTGTTTTGTGGTCTAAGTTGGTTATTATCTCTTGAAGTGATACGATAATAATGATGGTCTGTTATATATATCAATAATAAGAGAACTGTTGCCAATATTAGCCATATCGCTGTACTGAAGAGCAACATTGGCGTTGCTTTTACTTGCTTAGCAAATGGAATGTCATTCGTCTATAGCTCTTTACCTTTCCCCTATTTGACCCTTGAACTTCAACCTCAGATTGTCCAGGGTCCCTTCAGCAATGGGGAAAGTCCCACGAGTGAGAGCCAAGGCGGGGAAACACGCTTCACATACTTCCCAGCAGCGGCGGCCATCTCTACAGATGGGACAGCGGCGGCTGGAACCACGGAAGGGGCTGGTATTGCCCAAACTGCGGGTAGTGCAGGGGGTATGTGAAAAGCAGTGTGGCATATTCATATTCATAGGCTCTTGCCGGCTTGTCTTGGGCAGCTTAAACTCTGGTATCAAGCAAGTTGCAAATTAACCCGTTATGGACGGGCTGATTACGGGCTGATTTTGCGATAACACTCATTTCTAATAGACGCTTGGCTAAGTATCTTTGGGACTCGTCCTCAATGGGTTTAATGGACACTCATATGTTGAAAATACTCAGTCTTTGCCTGAATGCCTGCAATTAGTAGAAATCAGTTGTAGTTCCCTGTCAAGTATGTGCAGGGCACTGAGAAAAAAAAAATAATAGTGAAGTGTGTAAGCTGTCATTACTTAGGCAGCTGGGTGCTTTAGCAGAGTCCTGTTCTATTTCTCTTTACAGCATACAAACTTCATGAGACTTTGCTCTCAACAGAATTATGTGACATGACATTATGTATTATATTGTACACTGTATGTGGGGACATTTTGTCATACTGGGCTAACATATAATGGGATCTTGCATCACAAAACTAATGAAAAGTCATCAGACATGGACTTTTAGTCCAGGGCAGATTCTGAAAGGGTAGACTCTAAGCTTTAAAATGATGTATAACTCCATACAACTGGATCATCCTAACCTGTCTAAATAAAGGAAAGAAAGGACACACTCTGGAAAAGTGTTTAATGGGAAAAGAGGATTTGAAGTTTAGGGCCTATTCAAGTGCTTAATCCCACCAACTTGTGCGCTGTACCATGGATTGGACAAAAAAACAAAAAAGATGTACAACTCTGTGATAACCACAATGAGGGGATCATCAGATTACTAAATTGTCCACATTCATTGAGTACATTCGATTCATTACTGATACTCTCAACTTTGAATACAGTAGCACATCCTTTCAAAAGTTATCAGAGTTGAAAGTGACCAGTGTGTAAAGGGTTTTCATGAAATGACAGAAATGAAACCTGACAGGGCCAGGATTAACTGAAAGGATCTCAGCAAATCCTTGCTAACAGTTCAAACATATGTGCAAAGTGTGTGATAAACTTAATTTCAAGTAATTGTGTATTTCTTTTATAGTATTTTTTTTGTGTGCTTATAACTGTACATTAATTACAAATGTGGATATCTGTGGAGTTTGTGTTAATGCAAGTGCCTTTTTTGTGACCTTTGTTGTGACCTTTGCTGTGACCTTTGCTGCAGGTCAATTCTACGTCATGATGTCACCTCAAGACGTTCTTCAGGGAGCCTCACAAAGGACCATTGCCCCCAGGACGCATCAGTTCAATGCGTAAGTTGAATGTGTCCACTTGAAGAGTTTGTTTGCAAAAACCGATAAGTCCATATTTGTCAAATGGAGATATTTGCGATTAAAGGTCAAGAAAAATAAAGAGAATAATAAGAAAATTTTTGCTTCTTTTGACCATAACTTCAAAAATATACCTTTATACATAGTGACCAATATATCATTTAAAAGGTATTATTTTGTACTTTATGACAGAGACCGTACTTCAAAATCTTCAAAAATGGACTTATCGGTTTTTGCAAACAAACTCTTCACTTTATTCTATTGAGGACAGACTGATTTTGCTACAACACGCATTTCCCGTAGACACCTGCCCAAGTATACTTGGGACTAGTCTTCAATGGGCTAAATGGATGGTGTAGTATTGGTGGAGATGAGGATTGGGCTTTGAACTCTTTGCAAGATACCAAAAAAACCACTTATGAAGTGATACAAAGCATAACATTCTAAGAGAAATTCAAAGATTATGAGATGAAAATTGGATTTGGAATGGCTGAGACATCCAAAAAACAAAAACAGAGTAAAACAAAGCAATCCTTATAAAAGGTGGGTCCCACCATTTATTGGGATTGCTCTGTTTTGGATAACTCAACCATTTCAAAACCAATTTTCTTCAAATAAATGTTGACTCCCTCTTGGATTTACATACCCTTTCATATTTCATAAGAGGTTTCTCATTGTCTCACAAACAAATGTTAGAAATCTGAAGTTAGGTCTCAACCGAATCTATTCAATCCCTTTTAGAAGGCTGCATATAATTAAATTTGCTGTTTTCCTCATGCTGTGTTTTTGTGTATTTGATTAAAGGGGAATAAAACCCAAATATAGATATATGTGGACTGAGTGAATGCAAAGATATTTGTAAGACACGTATTAAAGTGAAGTTTTAGGTAAATCGGGACATTCCGTTCGAAAGTTATAAATTTGGGTCTTATTCCCCTTTAAATCAAACAGTCATGGAAACCACTTTAGTTTGGTATGATGCTGCATCTTACTGCAAAAGGCATTGAATATTGCTCTCACCCATTTGTTTTGTTTTGTTACTTGGGTAACCCGGGTACAACACTTTCTATTTCTATTTGTTACCTGAGGTTGCCAAGAATTGCATCAAATGCTTGGGGTAACCTTCGACACGTCTGCTCCTATTTGCACTTTCAGGAAAATCGACAGCGCGAGGACAGTGAGGGACGAGAGGAGGAGAGCCACACACAATGAGGTGGAGAGGAGGAGAAGAGACAAAATCAACAACTGGATCGTCAAACTCTCGAAAATTATCCCCGACTGCAACACAGACCATTCCAAACAAGGACAGGTACGTTGATCTGTCAGTGAGACTTTGCAGTGAGCTCCATTTTTGTGCATTGTGGCGGGGAGACATGTAGTGCACATTTGGATACATGATTTGTAGTATGGGTTGATTGCATTATAGCGTGATTTCAGTTATAGTGAGAGTTTGTTGGATGAAGCAGATGTAGTACTCTTGTACAGAGTATTTACTTTATAGCAAGATTTTTGCTTGGATACAGCATTTGTAGTGAAGGGTAATCCAGTTTTGACATCGTTTTTAAAAAAGTGAGAATTACCTTTCATTTGAAAAGGTAAATCTGTAGAACTGCAGTTCCTTCAGGTGCCATTAAATTACTATATTATGTGACCCTGGATCACAAACCCACTAAAATGTCACCAGACATGAATTTTTAGGAAAGGTTAGATTCTGAAAGAGCAGAGTCTAATATGCTTTTGAGTAATGTATCACTCAATACAAATGACTTTCCTAACCTATCTTAAGCATAGAAAGAAAGAACACACTCCAGAAAAGTGTTTGTTGAGAAAAGGGGCTTTGAAATGTGGAGTCCAGTCAAGTTTTAATCCTCACCAAGCTTTGCTCCATGCAATGAATGGGACGAAAAGTCAGGATGTAAAACAGTAACCCCAATAAAGGGATTATCAGAGTAAGCTGAAATTTGCACACTAAATACAAGCTCATGCTATTCATTACTGAATCAAATGTTTAAGGCATCATTATCCATTAAAAAGTAATTAGAATTGAAAGTGAAGAGTTGCCATAAGATCATGTGTGACCAATATCACACACATTTGAAAAAAGTCTCCCCTCGTGCTGTGGTATGTCTGCTCTCAGTAGCACATATTCTGCAGCAATTTATCATGGAGACAATATTAACAACCACTGCAACACTGACAAAAAAACAACAACATAGATACAGGTATATGTTAAGAGGCACATATCACATGGCAGCCAAAGCACTTTTATCAAATGGGATTGGCTTCCTTTTGACATGCTGTAGTAGCTTCCTTTTCAAAATAACACAGCTTGAATTTAGACAGGACATCCCATAACTGATTATCTTACAATTCATAAAAAAAGTGATTTCACAAAATTTGACATACAAGGTCTTGTCACCCGATGAAATGATTGTTTTTTTGCTCTGTGATGTGATATGATAGGAAAATTGCAGTGTTTGTCTGATCCACATGCAAATATTTTCCTTTTTTGCGGCTCCCCAACTTATCAGTGTTGTGCACAATTTTCTTCACTTTTCGTCCCAAGCAGAGCAAAGGAGGCATCCTGGCCAAGACGTGCGACTACATCGCCGAGCTCCGGACGGCCAACTCGCGGATGGCGGACACGCTAAAGGAGACGGAACGGCTCCAGGTGGACGCCGAACTCATGAGGCAACAGCTGGAAGAACTAAAGAATGAGAACGCCCTCTTGAGGGCACAGTTACAGCAGCATGGAATTGATGTTCCAGGGACACCTAATTAAACGTGCAGCTGAATTTTTTTTTTAAGTTTTTGTTTTCATCCTCTTTTTTTAATTTTTTTTTCTTTTTTTTGCACGGTCAAGAACATTCATTGGACGACCATTAAAGAGGAAATTGAATTCCATGCTCGTCGAATGCAAGGATGGAAGCATGTCTTCTCAACACTTTTGATGGCTCCTGGACTTCCCCCAGGGACTGCATGCCACAAATCAGTTGCGTCAGTGTCAAGATAATGCATCGCGAGTGAAGCAGCAGGTGTACACGCTGTGACGACGCAGCGCCCCATATGCACACATTGTCTACGGATCCAGATACGATGGACAGAGCGTCATTAAAAAATAATCAAAATCAAAATCTGTGAAGCTGCACGGTTTGGGTGCCCAAATCCTGCAGCCAAGGGAGAATGCTAACACACATGTCTCATAAAAACCACCTGATGTAGTGATGTTTCATTTAGGCAGTAGGCCAGTCAACGGGTGTATTCAGATTTATTGATATGTTTTGACTTTCCTCTGTCCCCTGAAAAGGTAGTACTGAGTTATTTATTGACCTATTCCTACGAAAATGCATTTCAATACATAACGGATACAGCTTTGCTTGCCATAGTTGTGAATGTTGTGAAAGTTGTGAAGCAAGACTCAACAAGCTGTCTGGTTGTCAGGAACAACTGTTGTGATAAAAATATATGCATGAAATTTTAATATATCAGAAAACTGGTTAATTACAGACAGGACTCCATGCCATTACCAGTCCAGGACCCTGTTTTATGAAGAGTTATAATTGATTGCATAGTTGATTTCTGTCATAAGTCTATGGCAGCCTGTGTGGTAAGGGAATTTACAATCGATTATATCTTTTGATAAAACGGGGGCCCAGGATATGAAAGTGCTGGTAAAGTTTAGGTAATGATAACAGACTCTCCAAAGAAAAAAGAAAGATGGAAAATGACTTTCCCCTCATACTGTATGCGATATTATTATTACAAAATATTTAATAAAAAAAGACATGGTATAAGACATGCTTATACCATGATCTTTAAAAATCAACCTCATGCCATTTTTGTTCTGTTACAGATTTCAATTTGCAGGATGCATTGATGTTTCTGGGATGCATGTTTTGCACTCAAGTTTGAATGATGTTTGCAATGAATGGGGAGAGTTTTCGGCCTCTACCCTTCCCAAAATTTGGTCACATGATCGCCTTTTTTTGTTGTTGTTGTTCTTTTCTTTTTCTTTTCTAATGTGTGTTGATAGTTTTGTATTATTTGCCCAGTGAGGGATTCAGATCTGTATCAGTTCTTTGAAGTAATTGTTTTTATCTCTGTGAGAGTATGATGGTTGGCATTGCTGTACGAGATAATCTGCTGTACATGTTATCATTTGAATGTGTCCTCATAGTGGAACACTCTGGATTACGCACATAAACAGCACACATAATGGACAGTTGTGGTCTCTATTTGCCAATGGGATATGGTGATTTCCATGTGCATTATGGATTCACCATAGAAAATCAAACTGTTTGTTACAAACCACTGTTGATTTCAGTGCCATCGTGTCAGCACCATGGTCTTGCTGTTTGATCAAGGCATGCCAGGCGTCACTTGTGTTGTGTTTATAACAGTATAACAATGGGACCAACTGTCTAGATGCATTGTCACATGTGCATGAAGGGTCTATGGCGTACTTCTGCCAATTAAAGTCACCCTCCTGTAACTCATTCCAAAGGGACCAGAAAATATCCCTGCACATTTAGTTCGTGACTTCGGACTTACACAGTAGAATCAAAACAAATTTGTACCCATCTGGGTTCTAATTTTCTTTGACACAGCCAGTTCTTTGACTAGTTTGAGGTTGATTTAGGTGAGGTTGACTGTATCGTGAGTTTGTATATAGTTGAAATGAGTTTGAAAGTGTACTTTTGATGATGTCATGATATAAGTGGAATGCACACTGGGAAGTAGATTTAGAGCATGTGGGCCTTTAAAGTGGTTGGTTAGAACTGATGTCCACACCTCGCTGACTAGGGATCCAGGCAATGTCCCCTAGAGAATGACGCAGCGTAACGAATGGACATCCATAATATCAGACACTATAATATTTGTTCAGCAGATCCAGGACTGTCTAGTCAGAGGCAGATATCCAGGGATGCGGGTAGGGTTGAAGTACAAGAGATGCTTTTAAAGGCCCAGTAACGTGAGGAATCTTTGGGAATACCCTGTCATGGGAAGGCTTACTCGATACAGATAATTTTGGGAATCTCCATAACAAATCATGTACATCCTTTATATACGGGTACTGTAAAGTGGAAATTTTCAGGGTGTTGAAATTTTCGCACATGTTGCGCAATCAGAAACTAGCGCGAAAATTAAAGCACACAAATATTTTTGCTGGCCATATGTTCCAGTAGTTCATGTCTTAATTCTGCGGAATTCAAAACACACGAAACTCTTCTCATCCCGCCGAGCGCGAAAAATTAGTCACGCGAAAATATCCACTTTTACAGTATGCTGCCGAAAAATTCTAAACAAGAATCGACTGTTGCTGACGATAGTATGGTTGAGAGCACATATTCGCTAATGGACATTTCGATTCGAGCATGCCTGCATTAATCTGCCGTTTTTCGAACGTATCACAGTGGGCAGCAAATGAAAATTGATTCAATCTGGTCGGCTTTCTCTCCTCACGCTTCCGGGTCATTAATCTTCACGGCTGGCTCTTTGGTTCCATGACACTTGCTCCTGCGACAATTGCTCCCATGAAATTTCTGCATGCTAATTAAGCCCATCATAGATTCTACCCACTAACATAAGCCTAACCCTAATCTTATTGCTCATATCAAACTGAACCTGAAGACCTATCACAACCCTAACCTTAACCCTATTAAACTAGGCCGGGCTCTTTAGGTAGTTGGTAGAGCCGGGGGGGGGGCCTCCCAGGCCCCCCCTCCAGATCTCGGCCGTCGACCGCGCGATCGCGACGAAAATTGGCACACACATTGCCTATGATGTCATCTAATATACCATGAAGTTAATTTTTCAAGAAATCATCATTTATGCTAAATTATGCTAATTTATGCATGATGATGCATAAAATCAGACTATTTGGTATAAATCACAAAATAAAGCTCAAAACAGGCACATTTTTATAAAATAATTTATTGTAAAAATAATTTATTGTAAATATTCTTTTTAGTGTCCTTAGCAAATGTAATAAAAAAGAATTGTGATATCAGAAAAAATTCTGAAGTATTTTATTGTTTTTTTGAACTTCTTATGTATTGCCTTGTTTTTTCGACTTTATGTTTTTCATTGTTTTTTCGATGAAATTTGTCCGCGACATCGCTCGGAACAAGAAAATATGTTATTCATTGATTTTAATCAATAAAACACCAAAATAATCATGCTTTTATGAAATTTGCCAGCAAGCACAGTTTGCATTGAAATTGTACACGAATTAACGTTTTTGAGCAATTTTTGGTCTGACATGCATGTACATATTTATGCGTAATTTCGGAACCGCGTGCCCGGGCGTCACAAATTTGGTGTCAAAAGATGCGGGAGACCCGAAAAAAAAAAAGTCATGAAACGTCGCAGCGATAGTTTTTTGCGATTGCGATACATCGCGTGGAACGTCAAGGGGGGGGGGGGGGGGGGGAGGGGGCTCGGAGGCCCCCCCCCCCCCGGCCTAGTTAGGGTGAAGTCCTTGGAGAAAATCAGACCGGAGCAATTGTTGCAGGAGCAAATGTCGTGTCACCATCCTCTCAGAGAATTCATTGTGGCAGTTCACATATGTATGATGTTTTGGCTATAAGTCCTTGCTG